>ML685780.1:22125841-22143781 GCA_007922175.1 Pelusios castaneus
GAAACCTAAAGATGAAAGTGTAAACTATCCTCTGTTTTGATAAATGAAAGTGTGGTTCTTACTAGAAGAATAAGAGTGATGGAAAACCAGTTTTCAAGCAAGAATTTGAGAATACTTGAAATTAGCACAATGAAACCTTCGATGTAATCTGACAGCTACATTAACTTATTCTGATTCTGGTCAAGCCCCGAAGATGTAAAGTCTATCCTATCCATGTAGTCCTTAACTTAAATTAAAATTATAAATCATCTGAAGAATTCCATAGGACATTTAGGTATTAAAGACAACTGCCTCTTTATTAGTTAACTTTGATGAAAAGCAATTTTTTAAAAGTGTGTATGAAGCAAAGAAGGCTTCTCCCAACAGGAAAAATGGATATGTTTCTGGATTTGTCTGATAAAACTAGCATGGAGACAAATTAAATCCACTTAAAATGTAGCTTTAAAAATAACATCTTGTTTTTTCATCAGACCTGCATGCTGCATCTTGTGGTTAGATTTATAGCCTGGCCTTACTGAACATTGACAAATGCATAGCTGCAAACCAGACTGGCTCGCCTTTGTACTAGTATTGCTAAAATATAAAGAGTTATAAAAATGGATTTAGAGTTTATTAAATGCTTGTAGAATCCTTCATATATTAATCTTATTTATAAATATCTATATCCTATGTAATATTTAAGTGTTTTCTTTGTAACTATAAAACAGTGTGCTAAAAGTGTAAAACTCCACAATTAGGAAAGAAACATTACCAAGTACAAAATATTAGTTTACCACAAGAGATGTCATCTCCTCCCCCAAAAAAGGCCGATAGACGTCAGACAAGCCATTGTGGAACATCAGTGGACAAAAGACTTTGATTCCTCCCCTCTACATACCCATGAAGAGGAAATGTGCACAAACCAAGTCCCATCAGCTTGAGGTCTATGGATAACAATTTTTCTTGACAGGGATTTTTACCACTATGCTGCTAGGAATTCAGAGAGGGAAATATTTTAAAGCATAAGCCTGGGATCCTGAAACTGCTTGGCGTGGGTTAACTCTAAAGGACATACAGAGGTTGCAAATTATAGCAGCTACTATTCCACTTGGAGCCTAAGACTGTGTCTCATTTGTGTTTATATGTTTATTTGCTTTAACTGTGTAAATAACTCATTTCTTTTTCTTAGTTAATAAATCTTTACTTAGTATTATAGGATTGGCTACAAACGTTGTCTTTGGTTTGAGATCTGAAGTTCAATTTACCTCGAGTAAGTGACTGGTGCCTTGGGACTGACAGTAACTGGAATACTGTTGGGATTTTTGGTGTAAGGGGCCATCTACAACAACGGCAGTCTTCCCTGGCTGTTCAGATAGACCAAAGTGCTCAAGGAGACTTTGTGTGACTCCATGTTAAAGCTGTTACACTACATGAGGAGTTCACATTTATAAACTGGTTGGTGAAATCTAATTATAGAACATACACAACCAGTTTGGGCTCTGTTCCTTTACAGTCTCCCCTGAAGCTGGCACTCACGCTTGTGAGCTATTCTAGACAGTAGGACAACCTCATTATTGTATTAACATTTGTAAAAAATACAGTAAAACTATTAAAGAAAATCCAGATATTATATCAGCCTAATCAGATGCTGATCTTAATCCGTTCAGTCCCCTACAGTTTTCCTTCAATAGGTAAATGTGTGCAAAAACAATTATTCTTATAATTAATCTTTTAGAAATGCAGAATGCTCTTTACTTTTCTAAAGTTTTGCTGCCACCTTGTGGCAATTATCTTCATTCATTCAAAATTAAGCTTGTCTAAAATTTTCTCCTCTTTCACCTCTCTAATAAATCAACCAACTTGGGTCTTTGTCAATTGGATACAATTAATTATTCTTTAACTGCTCTCTTTGCTTTTATAAAATATAAAAGCAACAACTGAATATTCTGCAAGTTAGTTACACTACAGATATCCATAAAGCAAAAATAAATAAACTAACAAATCCAAGTTTAATGTATTGAATTTTATATTAAATCTAACAATTCACAGAAAGTAATATGTACATCTCCATCGTAGAATACTAACAGCAGAATTACTTCAAAACACATTTTCCTTTAAAAAATTTAAGCAATGCTGATGACCAGTCAAATGATGACTAAAAACATGGGTTGGAGTATCATAATGCAGGCAGACTCTGTACCAGTATCCACACACAATAAATCTGTACAGCACATGAGGAATCCTTCATGATGAAAGATGTATAAACATATTCATAGTCAACCTGCAAATTGCTTCAATGCAAACAGACCCCTGCACACAGGGGGCTCTACGCAGACCCATAGCCCCACCAGGTGCAGAGGTCCTCCCACAAAGATCCATTTGCAAAATGGGTATAACAAAGACTGTAACCCACCAATGAAACTAGTAGCTGTTTAAAAACAATCACCAGCACCTATACAAAAGAGTAGGATTGGAAGTACAGAATATTGTATTATGTGAAAACTGCAGAGTAAATTTAATAGCTCAAGTATCCCGGCAGAAGTCCAACTTGAGTAACACTTTTATCAACATGGTAAGATCTTATAGCATTTATAACCACAGAGGCTCACGTTATTTTTAAAGCTCAACACTTCAGTCCTCATTATGATCCCCATAAAATTGTTCTATGAATTAAGGATATTGCATATTGTATCATATCTTGCAATACTTTCACTGATGTTTCTCCAACAGAACTAATGACCCAGTAGAACTCTGCTTAGCTTGAAATCCAGTAAGGTGTTAAGCACAGGTTGCATATAGCACACTTTAAGGCAAACATGTTTTTAAAATACCATTAAACCAAATTAATAACTTGGTGGACCTAATCAGCACAGTAAGTAATTTTTTAATTTTTTTTTAAACAGTAAAGACCAACATTATTGCCTTATTTGCCATACAACTCTAAAATGATGAGTTCCAAAGGGGTAACTGTGTTAGTCTAGCTCAGCAAAACAAACAAGGAGTCCTGTGGCACTTTTAAAGACTAACAAATTTATTTATCGCATGAGCTTTCGTAGGAGAAAATCCCACTTTGTCAAAGGCTTTGAAGATGGAGAACTTACAGAATGGAAGGAAATTAAATGCAGGGAAATGTATGACACAGGATCAGGTCAGGCTGTAACAGGCTGTCATACACTTCCCTGCATTTAATTTCCTTCCATTCTGTAAGTTCCCCATCTTCAAAGCATCTGACGAAGTGGGAATTTCTCTTACAAAAGCTCATGCGATAAATAAATTTGTTAGTCTTTAAAATTGCCATAGGACTCCTTGTTTGTTTTGCTAAAATGATGAGTTGTACATCTATTCTAGGCAGGAAATGCATGTTAAACAAGGTTCTCTAAGAAGATGTGAAAACAGTTTCAAATCTCAGTGTATATAACAGATCCTTGATCATATAAAAATCACTCTAATGATGTTTCATAATTATACTAGATCCTTTTTTTAAAACAAACACTTACTTCAAATTCTTTAACAAAGAAACGTATTTCTCCTTGAATAACTGGCCTGTGATCCAGCAGTCGGGAATGAATTTCTCCAATATCTAGAAGAGTAACAAAACCAAAGTTTTACTTATCTAAATACACAATTCATAATAGGTTAAAACAAAACAGTGCAGCATAGAGTATTTCAAAAGGAAAAGAAAAAAAAAAAAAGATACCAGTATCTAAAAGATATGTAAGCTAATATAAAATTTTAGTTAACACTTGAATATTAACAGATATCCTTCCCGACTATTAAACAAATCTACCATTTTAAAACAAATGCCACAAAAAAAGAAAGAGTACATTCTGCCATCCTAGAGCTTCCTGGCTACTGTGAAAGTGCATGTAGAGGTTCCATTCCCCTGCCTATCATTCACTAGTTTAGGGGTGTCAAACACGTGGCCCTTGGGCTGAATGTGGCCCATGAACCTCTTCCACCCGGCTCGTGACTGCACTCGGTGTAGTCTTGCATGCCCAGCGCTCTGCAATGCTGTGAGAGTATCAGGTTTCACAACATCACGGAGCGCTGGGTATGCTAGATTATGCGTCGCAAGACCCCACTCTCTCCTTGAGAGACAGCGTGTGATAGTGCGGAGTGCAGTTTCACATATACAGCATGCTGCAATGCCACAAGAGTGCCATAGTATTTTGATTTATGGTATGTGCAGCTCACTTGAAGTACATTTAAGTCAAATCTGGCCTACCATAGCAAATGAGTTTGATACCTCTGCACTAGTGGAAGCCTCATTCCCAAAATATAACTGAAATACCTATCCCTGCTGCTACTTATAACTAACAAGCAGCAGAACAGAGTTAAACTAACTTGATTCTTGTCAATTTCCATTATGCTACAGTTTGGCAAAGCTAAAGCATCAAAGGTACATCCACAAATCAGAAGACAGTATCAGTTTAGAGATAGTTTGGGAGATTTTCTTTGCAACTATAATGCCTTAATTTTTTTTTAAATGAAAGCTTAGATTCTGCAATTGATAGACACATCTACAAAAACATCATACCTGCCACAAGTAAATGGATTATTTCAAGCTTGAAAAAATGGAAAGGATGGACAAACTTTGCAACAAATACAGTTTATGGTAAAATGCTAAATATTATCATTGAATGACTCATGTAAATTCTGATTTCTGCCCCACTTCAATCTCTACTTAAAGATATCTGCAGAGTGGATAGCCTGGCAGAGAAAGGCAAAAACAAGTGACGAATATAAAGGAGAAGAGTGAGGTGCCCTTTAAAAAAAAAAAGAAAAAAAAAGTATAATAAAGATCCCTGTGTTTTAAGATATAGGTGCTTGAAGACAAGTGTCTAAATAAGTAGCTCAATTCTTCCATTTGTGGTGTCCCCAACATTTCCATTGAATTCAAAGCAAATGTAGGTGCTCAGCTCCTCTGAAGATCAGTACAACTAGTAAGGGGCTTAAAGTTAGGCACCTCCATTTGAAAGTGTGAGCTTTTCTACACAAAAACAGGATGTCATTTCAGGTAATGAAAGCAATAAAGGAAGAAGCACGAAGGTGAGAGCAGACACAGATTAGGCCACCACAGCATTTTGCTTGTGTACAAGAAGAAATCTATCCAGCGTTCGCAACTGAGCTACAGAAAATACAAAGAAAATGAGAAGGCAGTAGGGCTGTCTAGTGATTAACAATGCTGTTTTTGCTATTCAACTTCAGAAGTGGAGAGTGACTCCAGGAGGAAGAGGTAGAAAACAAGTGCTTTTAAAATAAATAAATAAAAACTGTCATCTTAGATTGCTGTCAGAAGCAGGCTACAGGACTAGATGACCAATAATCAGCATGCGCTACTACAGAAGAAGGTGGAAGAAACTCTACACCAGTGTGCCCTGAGAACTGTCTAAGTGTGCTGTGAAATTTTGTACAAAGGTAATGAAAATCACTGTAAAACAAACACTGCTCCATCTTAATATTCTATCCAACCAAAATTACAACTCATAAAACTTGTGAAAATTAATCATCAAAGTAAAAGCGAGGTATCGGTATTTTGAGTCTCAAACGTGAACATTCTAAACGGCAATGGCAAAAAGGGGAAAACTGAGATGTGTATTTTTTCCAGCGGCTTTGAAACATTCATGCATTTGATCCTTCTTTAGCTTGTTGTCTGCCTATGTTGCAAACCACTCTAATAAGACAATAACCATAGCAAATATAAGTAAATGTGACATTTATGAGCAATCAAGTCAGCTGAAAAAAGTGGCTGTGCCCTGGAGTTGTTTGTCTCATTGAAGTGTGCCCTGTTACTGAAAAGGTTGGGAACCAGCGCTCTACACTTGAGTTATGCAATGACTTGTCCATCAGGGAAGTTTCCTTTTCTTCCTAACACCTGGCACTTGCTTTATGACTTGAAACTGGAGCATGGATATCGCTGCTAAATACATGCACCACGTCCTTCCTAATGCCACCACAGGCGCCCCTGAGCCATGGCTCCTGTCTAACCCCGCCCGCCCCCCGAGAGTTGCTGAGCCCTCGGCCTTGTGCCATAACAAGCTCCAGGTGCGAATCGTGCTCCTGCGGGAAGGGTGAGACGGAACCGCCCCTCGCGCCGGGCCCTTTGGGCGCCCCCTCCCCCCGCGCCGGCCCCGCTCGCGAGCTCCCGGACACACAGGCGGAGACGTCAGAGGCGGAGGGGAGACCGATGTCAGGGGCTGAGCGCGGCGACCCCAGCCAGGGGGCGGGGCTCGGCGCGTTCAGTTGGAGCCGGCCGGCGAGGGTCCCAGGCCCGCTCCTTACCCTTGATAATGGAATGGGTCGGCGCCCCCGCGGCGTCCCGCTTCCTGCCGGCGGAGAGTGGGGACCCGTCGGCTCTTCCCGGGGTGCCGGGCCCCTCGCTCATGCTGCCGCCGCAGTTCCACTTCCAACCGCACTGGGGCGGCCACCGTCGGCCGCTCGCTACAACGCAAGCGCGCGCGCACCGCCGACGGGGGGGTGTGGCTCGGCAGGTACCCGGCGCCTGCGCTGGAGCGTCCCGGCGGCTTTACGTAGAGGCCTCCGCAGCCGGCTCTGATTCTTCGCTTCCGCCTCGTTCCCAACACCTCGGTATGACGACACTGGGCTGCGCCGAACGCTGCCCGCGCCGCCGCCGCCTCAGAACTAAAGCTGGGCCTCTCTCCCTGCTGCTTGACGTTCGGGAGCGGCTCACGCTGCTGCCATGGCAACCGCGGGTCGCCCTGTTGGATTCGACAGAGCCGTAAAGAATACCCGCCCGCCCCAGTCGTCGTATGACGTTAGCACCTAGCTCCCCCCGTCACGTGACCTGTCCCATTAGGTCGCCCGTCCTGGGGCTAAGCTGGAGCCTCGCGGTCCCCATCAGGGCAGGCTCCGTCCTCGCCGCCTGCACCCCGAGTCCGGTCCTTCCCAGCCAAGGCAGCCCTTGGGGAGGCCCTCCTGCTGATCCCGGGTAGCGGCTCCTGGTCTCGGCCTGGCTCTCCCCGGCCTGGTGACAGCTGGGGCCAGCCTCGTGGCCTCCTGGATACAGTTCTGCCCCTTCAGTCGGGGACCAGCACCACTTCCCTGCTCAGCAGAGCAGCCACAGACCAAAAGAGTGCAAAACAGTTATCGTGAATCTATCCCAACCGTTGGGAAGGGCGGGAGCTTGAAATGTAAATAATGCTACAGAAGAATCATCGAGTTAGAAGGGACCTCATGAGGTCATCTAGTCTAACCCCCTGCTAAAAGCAGGACCACTCCCACTAAATACCCAGCTAGGGTATTGTCCAACCAGACCTTAAATATCTCCAAAGACAGAGATTCCACCACCTCCCTGGGTAACCCATTCCACTACTTCACCACTCTCCTAGTGAGAAAGTTTTTTTTAATATCCAACCTCGACCTCCCCAGCTGCAATTCAAAACTATTGCTTCTTCTTCTGTTCTGTTACTTGTTCTGTCCTCTGTTACTACTGAGAACAGCCTAGCTCCCTCCTCTTTGGAGCACCCCTTCAAGTAGTTGAAAGTTGCTATCAAATCCCCCTCAGTCTTCTCTTCTGTAAACTATAGAAGCTTAGTTCCTTCATGTCTCTCTTAGTACATCATGTGCCCCAGCCCCCTAATCATTTTTGTTGCCCTCTGCTGGACTCTCTAATTTGTCAACATCCTTTCTGTAGTGGGGAGCCCAAAACTGGACACAGTATTCCTGATCCATACCAACATGAGAAAATTCAGAGTAAATTTTCCTCCAGCAACCTTAACTCTGCCTCTTTGTGCTTCTGTATTGCAAATGGATGTTTATCAAGCAGTACTAGAATTTTAAAAAAATACTCAGATTTTTGTTTTGTCTCATGCTGTTTACTAAATAGCTTCTGTTTTCCTGTGCTCTGAATTCTTGTAATGAAAAATTCCTATGTAAGAGTAGTTTTTAAAAGGAAAAATGGGACAATTTTCTTTGTATCATGATATGGGAAGGACCTCAATGAATCATCTGAATTCATCAAATTTTTGATAGGATCCTTTGAGAAACAAGTGTGAAGCTTCTGAGCCTCACACTGATATACATCTTTTTGAAAACCAGGAAATACAACAAATACTGTGTAACATGGTGACTGGGTGAGTACTGTGAGAGTGTGGACTCCCAGATAGCCCCTCAACTGGCTGAACTTTATCTTATTTAGGAAGGAGTCCTAAGCCCAGGGGGACTGGAGACTTCACCCATACTGATCTCTCTGGTGCTGGATGGGCCAATGCCAATGACAGTGCTGATATCAGCTCGTGTACCGGGAACATCTTGGAGCCATTTGTCCTGTCTCTCTGCACCAAAAATTTGGTGAACTATTTTTGTTGACACTTTTTAAAAAATGGATGAAACTTCCCATGCCAGGATTTGTCAAGAATGGTTTACAATTTAACAAAGTTACAAGCATCTAAAACCAAGGTCTTACAATGGAAAATGTCAGGCAACCTTAAGTATAAATGGTGCTACCAGCTCACATATAAATGCAATTTAAAAGTGTTCTTTATTCTTTCAGTGTGTTATGGTCCACAAATAATATATACCAAAGGATATTGCCTGATTATTCTTGCCAGACATAAAACATTATAAGCAGAAATCTCTCATCACTTAAACTCCTTTGAAGTCCTAGGGGTTTCACAAGTAATAATAACTACGACTTTGCACTTCCATCCAAAGATCCCAAAGCACATTACAATCATTAACTGATGAAATTATTGTGACAGCATTAACAGCATTTACAGGATATTCTATTTGTTCTAGTGGTCCCTAGTGATAATGGACAAAGCTGCTCAACTGCTGATTTTCTTCCTGCTGAATCCTGGCAACAATCCTCTCAAGATACCACATTCTTTATATCCGTACTTCAAAAGAGTACCTGGGACAAGAAGTCTCAGAGACCAGGTCAACTGACTTGGGCTCATGGGGCTTGGGCTACGGGGTACTGCTCAGGCTGGAGCCATGCTCTGAGAAGCTCCGTGGGGGAGGAGGAAGAGGGAAGGGGAGGCTCAACTACACTGCTACTTTTAGCCCCATAGTCCAAGCCCCATGAGCCTGAGAATCAGTTGAGCCAGGCTCTGAGACTCAATGGTTCAAATTTCTGTTTTCTTTCTGCAGTGTAAACATACCCTGTGCGTCCCAGACAAATTCTGCCTCTTTCTGCCTCCAACTCTTCTCTTACTTGCTAATGGGAATATCCTGTAGTTCAAAGACCAAGAGTTTAGAACCATTTAATTTCTAGGACAGAATTTTTATATCATGAACGATGTCAGCTTCTGAATTACAGGACTGAATATTGTGACAGGTAAGTGCATAAGAATTCAGAGCTACTATCCTGAAACTAATCCCTGATCTTTGTTTTGCTTTTTTAACCATAAAAAAATCATTTATTCGCTGCATTTGTTCCTTTTTTTTTTTGCCTGGCTTGCTCACACAGCTATGTCTAACTTATTCTTAAAGCATATTTTTTAAAAATCAAGGGAGGCTGAAGGTGATTTCTATAAAAAGATATTTGTGGAGCCCTTACCTATCAGTTTATAAGTAGTCATCAAGTCTTAAAAATATGTAAATATCTATGGCTCAGAGCATGAAAATCAACATATGTAGTCATCATGGGGTTTTTTTTGGAAGATTTACTAAACAAACTGTCACTTTTGCCTTGCAATAGAACCCTCTTTCTCTTTTAGGGATCATTGTGCCATTTGCTATTAGTGTTAGCAGCATTCTGGATTGCAAAATCTTCAGATTAACATGCTGAATCCTGTCATTTCCCCCACAGGCTGTCTAGCAATAATAATGCACTAAAGAATTGTTTCATCCAAGTGGCGGTGTCCAAGTCAAATGCTGGCAACAGGCAGGGAAACCCAAACCTGTTGAGGCAGTCTTCTCCTGAGATGCTTGGAATTGGAATGACATCCCTTAAGAGAAGGGGGTGGGAGACATACTTTCTATGATCAGGGTAAGTCCATGGGCTGTGTCTGTGATGGAAGACTGAGACTGCAGTCATGATAGTTGGAAGTTTGTGGGCCGTGATGCTGATACTGGTCAAAGCAGGCCTGGGGCTGTACTGTTTGGAGTAGTGCCTTGTCAGATTAGCTGTATGGCTACTGTATTTGATGCTCAACCTGGACAGACAGGCCTGCCAGGCAAAAACTGCTCAGGCAGATGATGTTAGGGAGGACAAAAATTATCCACCGCAAGACTAAGAAGACAGATGACACCCAGCAGGAACAGCAAGCCAAATCTGCACAATCTGCAATACAGCTGGCCAGCCTTAGGCTACCTGCCTCTTTGAAGTAGAATAGACATCACCGATGAGCTGTCAAATTAGATCACAAGGCTGGAAATGCTGTAAAGTATTAGTTCTTCCAACAGAGAAGTGAAAGTTTAATAGATCAAAATCTTCCTAAAGGGGCCAAGGTAATGTCGGAAGGGAAAGGGGAATCCTTAAGATGAATAATAGTACTAACCTCCCTCCTCCTGGTACTGTGAAAGATGAGCCTGGCTGTGTGCTGCAACAGGAATTATTACAGTCACTACCAGTACAAGAAATAAAGGCAAAGTCTGCAGGAATGAGAGCACAGAAGGAACAAGCAATTATTACTGCACAATCAAATTCTCTGATATCCTTATTTATAACCACATTATATATATATATATATATAATGGAGTTGGAGTATGGTTCTAGAACCAGTGGCTTCCATCCCTGTGGGAGTTTGGGATTCTGCTGTAGTTCCTTGCATAGGATGACCATGCATGCTAGTTAGGTGAGTGCACCAGATATGGCATGGGTGGACCAAACCATGATGGTGCATACCATGGTTGTTCATGGCATCTGTTGTCTTCCTTCCCTTTTGAGTTCAAAGTTGACCTGTGGGGTTAGGAATGTCCTACCTCTAGAGAATAGTATCTGAGACATGGTTTCATGTGGAGTTGGGGATGCATTTGTGCCAAAGAGAAGAAATTGAGATGTGGAAGTCATCACTATACCCTCTTAGTGACAATGATATGTTTTTGACTTATGCTTTTGACCGGCCATCTTTGTCGGTGCTGTGGATTTACTTGGTGCCATGGGCTAGGTCAGTCCCGATGAAGTAGTTAACTCCAATCCATGGTACCTTGGTGGGAGTCAGCACTTGCACTCATGGTTGGTGCCATTTTAGTGAACAGTGCTGTGATAGTTGTTGGTGCCAAGGTTTGCCTCATCAGTGCCATAGTGGAGAAGGTTATTTTTGTTTTGATAAACTAGGCCCTGGGTCTCTGGGTATACTTCTGTACCATTAATGCAATGGTACCTGAAGAGTATGGTGTGACCGTTGGACTGGTTAATGAACTCCTGTTTCCTGATGGGCTTTTAGGAGAAATCAAAGACTTTTTCCACTACCCACAGAAAGTGTGTTGGTCAGAAGTCTCAATGATTTCTCCTTCAAAATCAGTTTGAGGTGTAGATCCCTGTCTCTTCTGGCCATAACCTTTAGATTTTTACAGTGCGAGCACTTTTGAGCAATGCGTCCCTCACCAGGGCATCAGATGTACTGGGGAATGTCCATCTGATGCTGGACATGCATCTCTAAGGGACATGCATCTTTTGAAGCCTGGAGAACCATGCATGGCGATAGATCTCCTGATGAAGAGAACTACCTTACTCTATGAAGAATGAAGGCAAAGAATAAATTCTGGGATTTTTTTTTTTAAACCAAAGAGGGGGGAAATAATAATTACTGACTAAAGTAGTATCAAACTAATACTAACTCCAAGCTATCTATGCACCAGGACGACTATGAGAACTGCTCCTGGCTCCCTCTCAGACCACGGCCAGTCGACAAGGAACTGAGGGAGTTGGGTCACACGCACATGGCTTGAGGCAGCAACAATGTCACGAGATGAGCTGTGCATGCATGACCCAGATGGGCACTGCTGATGGAAATCTCTAATCTGGGACACAGGAATGTGCCGAACATCTGAAGTGGAGCACCACAGGGACACCACTCAAATAACAGATTTACCTGCATGAGTCCAGGATGGTCATGTTGTGCATAAATGATGAAAAAACCTTTATACCACTCTAAGTATTCCATATCTGGCATGTTACAGAAAATTTATTTTAAGAATGTTTTAGAGAATTTTTTAATATATTACTGGACAATTTTTCACATACTTCTGCCAAAAAGCACGTGTCCTTGTTACCATCTTTTCAACTGTATGGGGATCACAAGAACTCACAACAATCATATAAAAATAACTTAAAAGTAGCATTTCTGTATCTCAAAATGTCATGATTTTAAAGTCTGATACTTCAGGGGCCTTTCAGAGCTAGAATCATGAGTTGTCTCTCTTACTGGAAAGTTAGGAGTCTCCCAAATGGCATGATGTTTCCATTCTGGGCCCCAAGTGAGGTATCAGACTTTCTAAGAAGTAAGTTTTTGTATATACTGAAAAGCTGTTAGTAGGTTAAAATACTTCTTGTGGTTTCGGGAAAGGAGGCAAGTAAGAAGAAGGAAAATGAAAATCAAAGGGTTAAGACTCTAGATCACACTATGCTCTACCCAAAGAGTAATTTACCTGGAAGCAGACATTTGCTAAGAAGTGGGGGATGGAGAAAGGTAGTGCTTTTCTGGTACCCTGATTGAATGGGCCAAATGTCTTTTTAGTTAGCAGTAAGCAAACCAGTTTCTGTACACACAACTGGGGGACACTGTGGTGGTTGGCATGGGGGCAGAGGGACCTCGACAGAAAGAAAATGAGAATGAGAAAGGAAATAAATAATAAGTGTGTTATACTACTACATTGACTTAATGCATGAAATTATGTACCCATTCAGTTGCTGACCTGTGACTATGACAGTTTATTATTTACACAAAGCAACTGCATTTGTTTTAGCTCATGCTTTGGTGTTAAAGGACCCTATTTTTAATCCCTGTTGATGACCATTGTGTCTGTGTTAATATGGTCATGATTGGTACGTAATACTGTTTTTTGAACAAAAAGTCTAGACTGGGTTTTGTAATAATGGGGAGTCCTCCATATGTTCAAATCTCTTTTTCCCACACCATCACCACAAGTCTCTTCTTTCTTTCCCTACACACATTACATAGTCACATGTTTAGTTTGGTTTGTCTTGCAAATTGGAGTTACTCACACTGAGGCTTTGAGACTCCCCAAAGCAGGCTCTGGTCTGACTACCCCATACAAAAATTAAACTACACCTAAAAACAAAGGAAGTAACTCTTAATTAATTATGTACTTCTATTATCGGGTCACCAGTTTCAACTCTGTCTGAAAATGGTAACCATCAGCCTGAGTTTGGCCCCCTAGGAATCAGAAGTATGGTAAGTCAAGTCAGAATGATGAATGGGAAAGTAAGTGTTAACTAACAATGATCAAGTTTATTCAGTTGTGAAAGGTTTCCATGCAGTGCTATCACACCATATGGCAGCAACCTTAAGTCCCAGAGGCACATACTTAAAAGACTATAACATGTCAGGTTTGAATAAATTGGATTAAGCAATTATGCAAAAAATAATAATGTAATGATGAGATGCATTAAACAACAGTGTCATTGTTCATGAAATACCATGAAAATAAATTCATCACATCACTATGGTCATCATCATAATCATCAGTTGTTTATGAAGCAACAAAACAAAGTAAAATACCATCACACTATTTATTGTGCCCTTAAGCAAATAAAAATTTAAGAAAGGGGAGGGAGAAAGGAAAAACCACAACTCTTTTATTGCTTTTTAGAGAATATATAATGAACTATTACAAAACAGAAGGACAAGAAGTTACTGTCTTTAAAAAAAGTATTTATCTGCCAGCATTCTCTACAGAATTATCAGAATGTCAAATGCACAGAGATCATCTGCATTAATAAATAAGCATCAGCTGCACATCATGTGAAGGTTAATTTTATCTTGAAAAATGAACCCTATGAATCCTTAAATAGGCCAGGTTGCATTATGTCATGTTTTCTCAACATTTTCTTATAAGCCTTTGATTGTTTGAGGCAATTAAATATAAATAAACAGAAAATAAATCAATATGATCTAATTCTATCCGCTTTTTCTTAAGGCAAAAGTACTCACCCATCCTTTTTCATTTCACTCTGAAAAAAACCCTAGTCTTCTAAGTGGAGAGGGAAAAAAAAACAAAAACTTTTAACAGCGTGTCTAATGGTGAAGTTGGAATATATCTTGCCTGAGCAAATGTCTTTCCTGCCATTGGGAAATAAAATGTTCACTTTACTAATTCCCTAGTTCAACAGTATGGTACATAATCATCTTTATTTATCCTATTAGTTCTTTGGTAATATTTGTGGTATTTTTAACCTTTTATTTAGACGGCTGATTTAATCTCCTCCATTTCTACTGGCTGACAGGAACCAAAACTGATGACAAATGCTGGAAGGTGAAGGAATACTAGATCCATGCATGGGATGCGGTCCCTTCCTTGTTGCTCAGGATGATGTAGAAGACTTTGCTGGGAACTAGGGAAAATTGAGAACAAGCTTGGATGGCGAGGGAGAAGAGTCGCAGTCTGCAGCATATTCCCTACAGCTATCTAAATGGGCATTAGTATTGCTCCAAGCAGCATCAGCTCCTCTGGTTTGTTTCTGCAGCTGCTACTAGGCAAGCATAGGGTGATCTGCAAGAAGAGGCTTCACCACAAAGGTGGTGTGGTGGAGAGCAGACTGCAGACTCTAATTTGGAGGGTCAGTTTCTTGCAAAAATCTGGAAACCATGGATTGAGGCCCACAGCTACATCTCCTTTGCTGCCTAAACCCCTCCAGTGTCTGACAGACGTATACTAAGGAAAGTCTACAAGGTGATACTCAGACTTTTGTGGATCCTAACCCATGTTTATTTTTCTTGCTTTGTTTTTTTAAAAAGCACACTACTTATGCAACATGCTCCCATGACTGACCATTTTTCATCTCACTGATATATGCTCCCATCCCTATAAGAAAGAATCCCATTTGGACAAAGTGTTTGGGTAATCAGGAATTAGCAAATAAATTATAGGGGAGCAATAGATTAGGGAGACACTACTTTTTCCTATTGAACTGGTAAGCTGGTATGTAGGCCTTCAGCCAAAGGTAACTATACCTGTTTTATTTTTATTATTGATATTTAAAACAAAACAAAAAACCACAGGTATGGGCCAATTCTGCACCACTTAAACAGACAAAATTCCCATTGAAGTCTATATAGGAGTTTTGCCTAAGTAAGAAGATTCTTGGGGAATGATTTTGTTTTAGATGTTCTAAAAAATACTGTTTACACTGTTTGTAATAAATTACATTAAAATACCTGCATCCAAAGTACATTCAAATGGCAAAGTCAAACACTCAGTAATTTGGAGATGCCATAATTGCCCATGCACCCTTATTTCTGCCCTCTTCTATGCGTGCAGTGACAGATACAACATTTAATTACATGGTCACATAGTATTTATTTTTCCTCCAGGACCCTTGCCTCATTCACTGCAGAGGAGGCAGTGCTTACTGAATGGTAGCTATTCACTATTTGATTCTCCTCATTTAATATGTGGTCCCATGCACTATTTACTGCATGCCATCCAAACACGACTCTGAAAATAAAATTATTTTTCTCATGAGCTTTTATGATGCCCTCCTCATAGTCTCAGTTCTAAGATGAGATGGCACTGTTATCCTCATTTTACAATTGGGAAACTGAGGCACAGAGATGGTAAAGAGTCAACTGAACATCCACTTTGAGACACAGAGCTTGATTCTTCAGAATACTTAGCATTTGATGGCATTTTGTTAGAGCTGAAATCACACTGATGTCAGTGGCAGTTTTGAATCTCTCTGCCCCAAGTAGTGAACACATTGCAAGTCACTGGGACAGATTCCTTTTAACTGAGGCTCTTTTTGAAGACTGGGAAGCTGGGCATATCCTTGTCCAGAGGGACCCCACAGAGGGTTGATGGAAGAAAGCTTTTTCTATTTTAGGCAACAGCCAAAATAAAATATAAAGAAAGTAAATAAGAGAAAGGGGGTTCAAAAGAAGCTAAAATTAGCAATTCTAAGAATTAACAATCTGCAAACAGATAGCTTTAACTTCTAACCATGGTTCCCCTACATGTTCCTGGGCTCTGTGGGTCCTGCACTCTCCTCCTCCATTGCATCTTCTTATTTCCACCTCCCGCCCCCCATCCTGTCTTCTGCCTCTCCCACCTTCTTCAGTTCCTTCAGACATAGCAAACGATATCTTTGGCAGCAGGAAGAACATAGTCAAATTCCATGTTCCTGCTCCAAAACACAAGGGTGCTAAAGTTTCTCAATGGTTTTGCCACCCTTCCATGCTGCAGTGATGCTGCCTTCAGAGCTAGGCACTCGGGCAGAAGCCACTGCTCTGCCTTCAGAACTGGGCAGCAAGAGACCATATTTCATGGTCTATGAAATGATTTTCACAACCATGAATCTAGAAGACCCCTAATGATAGGTTGGCTACAAACACTGTTTTTGGTGTGAAATCTAAAATGCAAATGACCTGGAGTAAAGTGACTGGTTCTTTGGGACTGGGAGTAACCTGAATATTGCTGTCAAATTCCAAAGGGGTAGCCGTGTTATATGCAAATTTGACTCAGTTATCTTGGGGTTAAACAGGGACTATGGATTTTTCTCTCATTACAACAAGTGATTTGACCTCACCCTCCTCCATGTGCTGTTCCCCAGTGTTTAAATCCTAACACCTATTTTGATTTGCTGTTACAGCCTGACCTGATCCTATGTCATACTATCCCCTGCATTTAATTTCCTCCCATTCTGTAAGTTTCCCATCTTCAAAGCATCTGACGAAGTGGGATTTTCTCCCTCGAAAGCTCATGCGATAAATAAATCTGTTAGTCTTTAAAAGTGCCACAGGATTCTGTTGTCTGAATATTGCTGTGATCTTTGGTGCAAGAGATTGTTTATTGCAAAAGTAAGCTCACATAGGTGGCAAGATAGATCGGAGTACCCAGTGGGACTGTTTGTGACTCCATGTTAAGGTTTTTTACAGGGATTCAGGGGTTCACACTTGATAACTGATTGATGAAATTTAGGTAGAGAACTCAAAACAAACTTGGGGTTAGTGCTAAGGTTCTTAATCTGCTCAGAGGTTGGTACTCAAGCTCCTGAGCCATTACGTCAGTGTGGGGCCAGAATGCCCCTCTAGTTCTGCCAAGAACCCAGCTCCCCCCTTCCCTATTACCCAAGAACCATATTTATTTCAAAACTCAAAAATGTCACTCTAGGAGGCAGTACTTTTAAGGGAGCTCTTTTCTCACTGGGGCACCTGATCTAACATATCAATCAGTGTGTCCACCTTGAAGGTGAGTATTTGTGTACTAGCTAGCATAGTTTTAGGAGCTATGTTAAAAACATATGTTACAAAGTGAAGGAGGACTAAAGTCAAGAAATGTCAAAATTAAAGTTTCCACCAAATGCAGGATATGTATTCTGATCCTCATTCAGTCAGAATTGTAGAAACTAAATTGTACAAACTTTGTTTCAATTACTATTTAAGATTAAAAAAAAGACAATTTTCTGAAAGCAGGCAGAAGGTAATATTATACTATTAAACTGATGCATCTCAGTATATTAATAATGCTAAGCATTTCTATTTTACATCTGAATTTCCAAGGACTTGGAAAAGCCATATATTCACTTACAGAAACTAATTAGTAGAGAACTTCAAATGAAAAAGATTTTAATTCTACTTAAAATACAAAAAGCCCACCCAGAACACCCCCCCACCCCTCCTCCCCTTTTTTTAAACTCACAGAAATTAAACTGATACAGGTAAATAAAATATCATTTTGGTAGAATAGTTCATAACTGCCTCATGAAAATTGATAGCATTTTAAAATCTAATGTTTCAGGATTTTTGAACTTGTATTTCTTTTTGGGTGAAAATGTGTGGATATTCTGAAAGAACTGCATTTAGCTCTGAGGCAGAT
>ML685780.1:22148781-22228955 GCA_007922175.1 Pelusios castaneus
GGGCATTAGTAAAGAGTCTATTCTTCATGAAGATGATACTAGACAGATGTTGTCTGATACCTGGATAATGCTGAATGTGATTAAACCAGCGAGACACGTTAAGGTATTTCTCCTTCTCCTGCACTGTAAGGTCAATCTAAACAAGGGAAGAAATACAAGATATTAAATAATCACATCTCTACTATCACAGAAATGCGATGAATACAGGAATAAAAAAGTAATTTAAGTCAGTTCTCAGATAGGATGAAAAATATTAAGTACTAGCAGTGGTGTATATTGATTTTATATTTTTTGGTCATGGAGTTTTAAAACCATATGTTAATTTCATGAAAATCTGAAGATTTTCAGCCATAATTTGACATCAAACAGAACTGGAGGCTCAACTAACAGGCCAGATTTAAAACAGATTATAAAGCAGATGAGACTGGTTCTTGGTCTAGTACCTCTAGTTAAGTGAAAAAAGGCAAAAAGATTGCTGGAATTTAGCTTGTTTAGGAAGGGATTATTGCAGGGGTGGACAAAACTGGTTCATAGCTAGGCACCAGCAATTTTATTTTTGGTCGCCAGAGAGTGCTCCTCCATTACATTTCTGCAGTGGAACTAGGCAACAGCCTACTAAAACTGGTTGGCATCGTGCCCAGAAACATTGATTTGTCAAGACCTCGATTATTGTATAGTATCCTTAGGAAAAGTTCTGAAAGACCTCAAGTAATCCTCACTGTTGCACTCTAGTCTAGGAAGCTGTCTGTTGAACTATAAGCCAATGGTTAATTCACATTTTAAAAAAAGGAGTATTGAGCAGAGGGATGGGTTGTTTCCAAGCACATTCAAGACAGAAATGAATTAAAGGTATGTTTATAATTTCTTACCACCATTTGATCTAAGAGTGTTAACAATAGCCTTTGAGTATGTTTCAACAACTCTGGGAAAGTCAGTAAATGCAATGCCACATGCAATAACAACTTATTTTCTTTAGCTGTACTCAGATTACTAGTGTGTAGGATACAAGTAGCATCATTCAAATCACCACAGCAAAAAGCTATAGATTAAGGATCTATCCACATTAGAAATATAACTATGAATTATTAGGTTGTCTGTCATGGTTAGAGGTGTTTATGTGTAGTTATCCGCATTCTGGCACTAGCACCTGCTGCAGCTGTAATCCAGCAGCACAGAATGCAGTCTGGGGAAGGGTGCCAGACAGACAGAGGGAGTTCAGAATTGACCTCATAGGACAGTTAGAAAAAGCTGTTGGAGAAGAACTAGAGGGTGAACTCAAGCCTCAGTAGGAGGGGCGATGATAAAAAAAGAAAAACAGTGGAATAAAAGTAGGAGATTGAAAAAGAAGAAAGGAGGAAAATATGAAAGGTTTCAGGTCAGGAGAAGCCGTAAAAAAAACCCCCAGACCTGGATACACGAGCAGACACTGTGAGGGAAGGGAAGCAGGGGGAAATAAAATCTACAAATGTACCAGAGAGCATTAAAGGGAAAGAAACCTGAAAGAAAATACAACAATCAAAAAGCTGAGTCAGATGAAAACAGAGAGCCTTGAAAATGGTAAACGAGAAGACTCCCCATGAAGGTTTTAAAGTGTTCCAAAACAGTCGTTCTCCCTGTTCATACATCTACTGAAGGATAGTCAAGAGCAACAGTTCAAAAGATGCCTACTGGACAAGTGCCTGAACTCACTGAAAAGAAGTACAGCCACCAGGAACATCAAATCTAAGGAGCACTTCAAAGCGAAGAGAAGCAAATACCAGGACAGAATGAGGGGAGCTGGACTTACAGCCAAGAAAAGGAAAAAGTGACTCTATATTGTTAAATAATCTCTTCTGTTCTTGTTAATAACAATGTATTTGATACTAAGTGCCCAATGTGTACAAGCTCAAAGAGGTTAATAAGTATTAAGTCTTTGGTAATATTCTACATTAATTTATACTCCTGGTACAATTTGAGGGTTTTCCCTTATAAAGTTAAAACTATCCCTTTTGTCTTGGTGTGCCTCTGCCTCTCCTCACAGTTACCACAGCCTAGCCTAGCCAAGCCAAGTTACCACATATGTTCAACATTTTTAAAGGGTTTTCAAGTCAAAACCTTAGAGTTTCTGGCAGAATCTAGTTGTGAATGTAAATTAGCTGGCCATGGGACTGTTAAAGGACAAGGAGCTTGGTGGGGGTGGAGGAAGGGAGGTGTTAATAGCCACTATGCTGACTTTACATTCACCTTCTTTGTTGCTGGTTTAGTGGATGTAAATACCACATCACTAGCCATCTTAATAATGAACAGCTTTAAGTCTGATTAATTTACATCTGAAGATTGGACTAGACACATAGCCAGTCCAGGATGAGGACAACTGAGATAAGCTAATAACTAAACCCCTTTTGTATTGAGGGGAAAAAAGAAAAAAAACAGGCACGATATTATAATTTATTTGCATAATATACTCTTCTGGTGCAATATATTAAAAGAGCACTTTGTGGCATGGGCTACTTTTTACCCAGATCGCAACTCTTAGGTTAATTGTTTAGAGATCACTTCCACTGCATTTTTACAATGCTGTTATAGATGGAATTTTCTGTTCTTCCTCATTAAATTAGACAATTCCCCAAAGTTAAGAAAAGCTGCTGTTCTGCTACTAAAATAATTATTTGCTATTAAAGCAATTTTTATAGCAAACAGCCACTCAATTGGAGGGTTTTTTTTTTTAAATGGAGAAAAAGCCTTGATGTTTCTATGCAGAGCTGATGAAGGCTTATCAAAATAGTCATTGTACTTAGAACTGAATTTGTAAAAGGACTATAAATTGTATTCTCCAAAGGGTATTTAATTTCAATGGCAGTGAAGATGCAGACAAATTCTCACACTCACCCTTATGCTCGAAGAAATTTGTTAGTCTTTAAGGTGCCACAGGTCTCTCATTGTTTTTACCAAGTTATTTATATACTAAGCCCTTCAGCGGGAACAGAAGGATCTCATGTGAGCTTGAATGCTTATATAAATTTAAAAGTGCTTAGGGAAAAAAAACGGAATGGGGGATGGGGCAAATCAGTAATGGCAACTTGATAGAATCTCTTAAGATAGTAGCTCACTGGGATGGCTTGATAAGACAACTGGCAACTTTAGTAATACTTTGATTAAAAAAATGCAATATCAAATTCAAGCCAGATCCTACAGCAAAGTTAGTACAACTATGTTTCATCACAGAGCACCATTACATGCAATTATAAGGATTTATAGACTCTGACTTAGTTATTGTTATGGCGGTTTTATTTTTATTTTATTTTTAATTGAAAATTAGAGTGGTTATGGGCAAAAGTCATGGTGATAGGTAAAACATCTCAAGAATCATGAACGTTATTTGGGATACAAAACAATATTTCCCCTCTTTAGGTAATCTTTTTCCTTCTCATCCTAAACTTTTCAGCAGTCTTTAATTGGGGACCTACATATGACCAGAAAGCCATTTTCCCAGGTTATTATATGGAATTCATATTAGCATGATTAATTTATTTGATCTTAACTTTTTTTTTTATATGAAGCTGATACTCTGAAGATTTTTTTAGTTTTATTTTTGTCTAGAAGAGCAGAGGCATCTGTAGTGATAAACAAGCAAGTTTTCCCAATGAATGATGCATAATACAATGAAAGTTATCTACTAGCTTTTTACTTAAAGTTTGATTTCTTCACAATGGTCATACTCTGCCCTCGATCTTTGTACTAATCTCCCAATGATATTAGCGGAAGACAACTATTGACTAATTTTTGGTGGGAGAGAAGGAAGGGCATGAAGATCAATTCCCTTCCAGAAGCCAGAAGGGGTTGGAAATGGGAATGAAGAAAATCTTCAAATTTCTCAAGATATATACTAGCCAATATTGATCCAAAAAGGTGGCCCATAAGATGGGTCCCATGAACAGAACTGCATTAAGAGCACCAGCGTTTCCCTTTGTGAAGCTTGAGTAGGGCAATACTGTCACTGATACGCTTTCACCTCAAAAAACAACACCCCCCCAACCTCATAGTAAAGTTGTCAAGGTCTTATCTGTCATTTTACTGACATACGGCTATATCCATAATGCTACAACACAATATTTAAAACAATCTGTTTTTCTCCCCCGCCACCTAGATTTCCTCCCTATTTGTATCAGGTCTAGGATAACCACCCAACCATTTGCATTTCTACTTTTGAGTCATGAAATTATATTCCATGAAAATTAAAAACATTTTCAGACATCAGTAACATGCTACATACTTTTCCCAACCAATATCTGGGTAGTTGAAGTTGCCCAGGAGCACCAACTCATTTGTTTTTCCGATCTGTTCTGTTTCCCTAAGCAAGAACATGTATCTCTGGAACAAACTATTTAAAATACACGTGATTTTTGCCCCTTTAATTTTTAGCTGTACTGTCTCACTTGGACATATGTTATTACATCCTCTATTACTTGTACAGCTGA
The DNA here is from genome assembly GCA_007922175.1 of Pelusios castaneus. Classification (NCBI taxonomy): domain Eukaryota; kingdom Metazoa; phylum Chordata; order Testudines; family Pelomedusidae; genus Pelusios; species Pelusios castaneus. The sequence continues at coordinate 22,153,239 of ML685780.1, forward strand.
TATATAAACAAAAACAGATGTATCTTCCTATTCTTTTATATAATACATAAAAGGTGGCAATGTGGATAGTGTACTAATAGTCTGTGAGATCCTATTTTTCTTCAAACAATTAATTTCGAGTCACCTGATCAATAACTCTAACATTTTTATAAAATTATCCAAGTTAGAATTCCTTTCATTTGCTTCCTTAATCATCTCTTATTTTCATTCCTGGACATTTCTACAATTACAATTATATTTACTGCGAATCAGGGTGCACATTATTTTTCTAAAAGCAGCACCATTTATAATGGTACTTGCTAATCTCTCTCATTGCACTATTCCTTTTCTTCATAACATTTCCCCCTAAAAATAATCATCTGTACTTTTTACTTCGACTAATCCAACCCAAATTTTTCCCAGGAAGTTAGTACTCATTTTCTATAGCAGACTTCCATTCTTTATAGCAGAGGAAGGGTCAAAAACCACCACACCAGCCACCGATTTACCTTCATGATGCTACTCCTCCCTTCCTTTCACTATCAGAAGAATTATGATCTTGCACCATTCATATCTTCAGATTATGTCTTCTGACTCTGAAGTGAGCTACAACTCTTCCTAACATTGTACTTCTAGATAATATAAAACATAATCTAACCTAAAATCAAGAATCTAAGGATTTCTCTCCTGTATTCCAAGGACTCTGTGCAACAATTCTTGTTCTTGCTTTGTGGAAGCAGCAGTTCTCCATCCTACATTCATTTTTCTGTTTATCATCATGCATTATCAAGTGTCAGCATCACAGGATTAAATTTGAAAGCTTCAGCATTCTTTTATGAAACCTCTTCTACGAAACCTAGTCACAATATTTGTACTTTCTTCTAGCATTTAGCTTATTTTCATCTGTCTCTTCTTGGACCAGTTATCATTTCACCAGCATTATCAAGATCAAGTTTTTATCTTAATGTTTTTGGTCAGCAAATTCTTCCAGTTTTATCCATTTCCCCCCCTCCAATTCTGTGACTAGTAATGGTACAGACTTTTGCCACCAAGTCAGGACAGTCAGAAAATAAAAGGCACATATGTTGTCCTTATGTCATATTATATAAAGTCTCTTTTTGAGATACTACAAATATGGCATTCACTTTGACTTTTCCAAAGCTAAATATTATTTTAAATAGGGAGCCATATTTAAAAGCAAATTAAATCTGAAGCCTGTGCACAAAACTCTGCGCTTTAAGCAATGTTTGTACAAAATGGAAAAAGCAGTATTTCAATTTAGCTGAAAATCTTCTAAAGCAAGAATATGTCTATTACTTACCTACATTAATTACTATGACTGTTAAAAATAATTGAATAGTACTTACAATGATGTGATGTAGTCCATAGTACATTAAAATATCTGCTAAAGTAAAGTTGTTTCTAGCAAGGTAGACTTTGTCTTCAAGGTATAAGTTAAGATCCTAAAAGAAAATGAAAGAGTTATAAATTCAATACAATACCAGTAGGACAAAAAAGATTAATGCAACTAATTATTTTCCTCCTACTACATTATAATGCTTTAAAAATTGCCTTTTAAGTCAACTTATATCAGTTTAATAAATTCCTTCATAATTGCTTCAATTGTAACTATTCCCAAACAGAAAAGACTATGGTAAAGGGTTAAAGTTGCAAAGTGATCCAGTGAAGCCCAGAAAACAACTCCACTCCTCCCAAAAAACACCCCCTCCAAAACCCCCTAATTACAGTTTGTAAATGAAGGATCAAACTAGTTCCCCCATAGAATGTAATACTACATCACAAATCATCATTCCATTTTCATCATCCATCCAATTTTAACTTTCTTTATTCTGTAATGGAAATATGCTGCTAGCTGTGTACTGTTGACTTTATAAATGTTGTTTCCTAGATGTCCAAAGACAGCTAAAGGAACAACTCCTAACTATAATTAATTATGTAAGTGTTCTGTAAATTCTCAAAGTCATGTATTTGTGGCATAGAAGAATATTTTTAAGACTTGAATTCACCTGTGTATTGAACTGATTACATGATGAAGGTTTATGGAACTGCCCCCTTGCCCCCACCCATACACACACCCACACCCCTTGTATCTTTGTAACTTTACAAGTAAACTGAGTAGGCTTTTTTCAGTGAGTAATGAATTATAAGGTAGTCCAGAACTGCTTGGATCCTTTCAGTTCATTTACATACTAACATTTGGTTTCATTTAAAAATGTACAAAAATTTTGTAAAGACAGCACAGCTTTTCAGGACGTTAGCCAGACTTCACTGAAACACACTTTCAAACTTTTTTTTTTTTTTTGGTTTGGAAGTCTCCCAGATTATTAATAATTATAAACATTTTAAATGGGGTTGATGCATAGACTGCACAAAAGGAGAGCTTTGCTTCTATATTTTTATGAATCTCATTCACTATTTTGCAAGTCTAGATCAAGGTTATCTGAATGAGTACCAAATAGGAGAGTTACACTGCTGAGTTGGTTTGGGGGTGGGGAAAGGGTAGTGAATAAAAGCAATTTATTCAATGAAAATAGTTCTATATCTAGAGAATTTTAAGTATCCAAATACTAACACATAAAAGACCTTGCTTTTCTTTGTCCTTTTGCATATCTCTCAACCACCTACACCTAACCCTTTGCAAGCCTCTCTTGTATCCCATTCTGTTCTCTATATTCTTCCTGTGTGCCACCAAGTCTTCTGTTCTGTTCCAAGCATTCTCTCTACCCTTGAGCCCTCTATTCCAAGACCAAGGAGCGCAACTCAGTTCTGCTTCCCCATATGTACCCAGTAGATTGCTTCTCCCTCCATGTTTCCCCTGTTCCCAAAGCACTTACTATCCCATGTATCCAATTCTACACCCCACTCCACACAAGACATGCCAAATAGCAACCAAGTGATGGGGAAGGGGCAGAGGAACAAACTGAACAGTCTTTAACTTACAAAGTCTTTTCTCAACACTACAGTAAAATGGTCAGTTTCCCTGTTCCTCTGGGTCTGGAAGCTTTCTGACCATGTTCCTCTACTAGGTCAAGGCAGGCAGAGAGAAAAGCCATGCATGCTACTTTCTCCTCAATGTTTCTTCCAGCCTTCCTCACCCAGTGGTTCTCAACGTGTTTATCATTGTGAGGTGCTTATGCTACTCTCTGTTATGTAAGTGCACCCACACTATACATACACATGCCCTTCCCAGCCTGTACAGCCCTGAGATGTTGCATAGTCCACAGCTGTGACAAGCAGCCCACAGGTTGAGGACCACTCCCCTAGACCTACTCTAAGAAGAAAAGTCAGGACCCCTTACTCTGACCCTAAGGCAGGCAGGGTGTACACCCAATCACACATTCTTTATACATCTTTTTAATACCCCCAATGCCTAGCTTATCAAAAAACATGAAGGCCTTTCTCTTTATAAGGCCAACAAACAAAGTTTTCAAAACATCAGACAGGGAAATGTTTTAAACAATTTTTTTCACCTTTTTTGATGTTTCCAAGTTTCTCTAAAAAAATAATTCTACCCTGTGGAACATTCCATTTCAGGCAGATTGTCTTCTTTTTCAGGAAATTTGAGGCAAGGGGAATGGGGCTGATAAACATGTTTATAATTAAAAACTAGCTTCAGTGTTAACTATGCAGCACTCTAAAATGGGGAGAATTTACAAGCCATTTGATATTATGTTTGAAAAATTTCCATTATGCCAATTTACTATTTGTATTAACTTCTTCTTGACAGGTCTTTTACACTTTTGTAATTGATGAATGTTCTAATATCTGTTTTGATTTCTATTTGTACAGTAAGTCAGGGAAAATGTTAACTCCTACACAGTTAAAACCGTATAAGGTCACTTGCCTCTAACTATATAGCTTTTTTTTATTTAGACTATTTCCTGCCTTGTTCGTATTTAGCTATTGAAGTACTTTAAATATCAAGAGAGACAAAGAAGGTATTATAGAAATTGTTTAATCACAAAAAATGCAAAGGCTAATGCTTTTTTTTTTTTTTTTTTTAAAGAAAAAAGTTTGCAGAACTAAAGTGCAAGTCAATTTGCTAAAAGGCTACTTATCACTTTGTGTAAGAATATATTAATCAATATTTCAGACTTTTTTTGTTGTGTGACCTACTAAATGCAGCTTTATAGTCATAACAAAAAACTGAATTCAACCACATTTATAAATGAAAATATCATGGAGACCAAGTCCTAGTTTTCTCTCCTGCCCCCCCAATATTTTCCCACATCCGACAAAAAATTACAAAGTCTTCATTGTGTAAATTAAAAATTAAATGTCTATTGCACACCCATGATGATATAACGCTGCTTTTACTTGTACTTCAGTGAACAAAACTTTTTCAGGAAAGTCACTGCATATTGATTGCTTTGTTTTTGGCACTGTGCATCTAAGAGGCAGACGCCACTAATCTGTACAAAAACACTTATGCACGTGTGTTTAGAATGAGAAGATAAGATCATTAAAAAGTCTGCTCACTACTGAGCAAGCTTGCTTACCATTCTTATATATAAAATAATCGGAACATTTAAAAATATTTAATTTCTTTTTATAAAAATCTAAAAATTGACAAAAATGAGTTATTCTACTTTGATAATTTCTAGAATATGAGAAGGCAGATGGAATAAAAATGAGTTAGTTTAGCAACTGGAATTGAGTCATTGGGCTTTATTCTTAGAAATAAGGGTTAATTTTTCCCCATGCTTTGGCTATCATTTGACAAGATTTCTGCTTGGCAAATATATTTAAATTCATATTACAAATATGTAGTTCATGCTACTTCTATCATGATGCATATTTGCTGAAATTATGTTATTTTCTGGATACTTTGTGAGTCTTTATAGCAGCCCATGATGTAGGAAATGAACTAAAGATTCCCATGGATGAGTTCACCTATACTACTGTCCAAAAGCCAACAGGGGGACTACTCATTCTAAAGTTTTAGGTTGAAATTTCTAGACAGTAATGCATTCTTAAGCGACAGGGATACTGAACTTCTTATTGGGTCCTGGGGATGTTAGTCAAATCAGTAACCTAAAAGATTTGACAGATGAACTTCCAGAGTGAACTGATTTTAATCAATGTGATTTAAATCACTGATTTTAAAAAACATTTGAACTCAACAAGCAGAAAACCTTGAGTTAAATAACTGATTTAAACTGTTTTGCAGTCATATTTTTTATTTATAGTTATTTTCTTAAAGAAAATAGATTCTCATTGGCTGGTGATCATTAAAGCATTGTTTTGTAACTAAAATATAGTCTTTACAATAAACTTGGTGCTTGTTTGTAATAACCAGGATATATTACATTTACAGGCATTTATTTAAGCAACTATATAGTTTAACTTGCACCAATTTAGATTAATATTCAAATTTTTATTAAATTAGAAACTGGCAAATGATGATTATTTAATAGATTGTCAACTTTTTGTGTTCTGTTAAGCTCTTGACAGAAATTAAACTTCAATTATTTGATTAAAATGAACATAAACAGCATTTTCATTTACTTAAATTAAACCATTTTAAATGTGCTGGATATAAAAGAAAAACAAGATGATTGGACTTGAATTAATATTTTCTTTATCTGTAGTTATTAATTTGAGAAGATTATTTCTGGTCACTATGTCCTTATAGATTTTATAGCTAATATCTCTCATCCTGTCTTACCTAGTTTCTGTTCATAAATTCGAAGAGGAAAACAAGCTTTCCTGCTTTCTCAACTCTCAGTTGGTTTCTTAATTGAATTGAATTACCTGAATATTTTCTTCATTTCAGTTTATTCCCTGCATCCACAAGAGAGGTTACTGATTTCAAAAGCTAGGGTGGAACTTAAGCAAACCTGTTTCCAGTGATTAGACAGTGACTTTCACTGGTTCAGGGATCTGACTTTCTTTAAAGCTTGGCAAAAAGCATGAACTGCTTGATTTATTTATTTATTTTATTGAAGCTATTTGAACATGTAGTAAGTTTAGGTCTTTGTACAGGTTATCAATTTCAAATGTAATTTTAATTAAAAATGTTAAATACCATTAAAAACAATAACTGTTTTTTTACACAACTGGTATACTTTCCCACAACTCTTCTTTTAAGGTTATCCTTCACAGAAGTGTTAGTTACCACCTATCATTCCATTCTCCCTGTGTATGATAGCATTACACACTGATTACACATATCCATCCAAGTATTTAGACTACACATCACTTGTCTTGGCATTTGTTTTTCAACTATAACCAGATAGACTCACTGTAGCAGAGTTTCTGAAGTGTTGTTATAAGATTTTGCTAAAGAATATTGTCACATTGTAGCTCTGGATAAAAGGGTGACATGCAATTACGGTTGGACCTATACAGAACAGAAAGTTCTGATTATAGTTCAAAATAGTGGCAACTGGAAAACTTCTATGTACCAAGATGTTCTGGACTTCAGCTGAACCGTTTATTTTGGTGGTAGTTTATAAGCCAGAATCCAGGCTGTCAGAGGAAAAGATGCTGAATTTGGGTGAGATTTGATCTGAGTTTTTGTGACACCCTGTAAGGAAGAACAGTTAATATGACAGGATACCAAGGTGACAAGTTCATCAGGTCTGTGTAATAGATCAGCTGAGCCAATAAGGATCTACCAGGATCATTGAGGATCAGTCTTGTCTGAGTTTCCTCTGGCTCTGAGGTATGGCCTACTGTCAATCCCTTTAATACATCAATCCATGGATCCATGAGATGTGGAAGGCATCTGACAGGGAAGCTGAGTTCAAACACGCTCCACCTCTCCCCAAAGCAGACCATATGTCATTCCTTGTTCTGCACTTTGGCAAGTACGTCTATTTTTGGACACAGACACTCTTGCAAAATATGCTCCACATGGTTGGAATATTTCACAGTCCACTTGGGGGTGTCTGAGAATTGTCTGCTGAGTAGATCCAGGAGGATATTTTGCAAGCCCAGAAAATGCATAGCCATTGGTGTGATATGACAAAAAACACCAGTCCCAGAGACTGACTTCTTGACAAAGTAGAGATGCCTAGAGACCTCCCCATGAGCTGAAATAATGATTGGCTGTAGTGTTGTCTCAGTCATTAATTGGATCATGGATCCTTGTAACATGGGTAGAAATGCCATACATGCCAGATGTGGCTCTAAGGACATTTATATTGAGCTTCCTAGGCATGGACCTTAATGTTTGAAAGTGCAGAAACATCCATTTCAAGCATCCTGGTAGACCATGGTGCAGCAAAAGATACTTTATATGTGAACTGGTCCTTCAAAATCTAAAGAGGACTTCTCCCTGGGAGCTATACCTTCATGGCCATGTGGTGATTGGTTGGTAGATATACTCATTTCAGCCATCCTTACATAGAATATGAAGTCTATCATGCTAAGTGACATAGGAGCAACAGGCTGTGTGGCACAGGAACCTGAGCCATGCCCTTACAGAAGTCTTTAGGTTGTCTGCAAGAGCAATTGATGATCAATGAGAATCACTAGATAGTCCAGTACCTCTCCTGTGAAACATAGTTGAGGTCAGCAAGATCTCAACCCAGTTTTTATGAATTCCGTAATTTTTCTTTTAATATTGATCCCTAGTGTGACGAGAAACTGTTAGGATCAAACAAATTGATCTGTGTCCTGAAAGTCAAGAATTATAAAGCAATCTTGAGGATCTAATGAGGAATAATGAAAGCCAGGGTTTACCACCCTGAACCTAAAACAACAAATACAACTTCTGAGACATCTCAAGTATAGAACAGGACATAGGTATCTTTCTTCTTGGGATTATGAAATATTGGGAGTAGTACCCCTTACCTCTGAATTCTAAAGGTGTCGCCTCCAGTACTCCGAGTTTCAGAAAAGTTTATTTTTTGTTTTAACAATATCTTATGATAAGGATCCATGAAAAAGGGATGGGGAAGGAAAGTGGTAGAGGGAGTAACTGGAATTAGATAGAATACCCATTTTTTTCAAGGACTTATTTGTCTGAAATGATTTGAATCCAGATCTTACAAAAATAAAAAGGCAGTTGCCACAAGTGAGGAGGAGAGAGAAAGGAGTACAGAGCCTCAAACTATTCTGAAGGGTTCTCAATCCTGAAGCTCTTGAATGGTTCTCACACTTGCTGACATGAGGAAAACACACAGCAGGAGAAGAAAAAGACAGCAGAGGGTTTCCTGACCTAGAATGCCAGTTTCTTCCTTGGCAATTTCAACAGTCTCTGCAGATTTTAGTAAAAAGACCTTTGTTCTGCTGAAACCAAATTTGGGCTTTGGCCTGCTTCCTCATTGAGTCTGGCCTGTATATGATAAGAGGACAGTGGTAGTTACATCCTTCACTAAATGCAGTTCAGTCTTCAAAACAGAAGGTTCTTCATTGTTGTTTAGAACTTCTTGAACATTCCACAGGACTGGACCCATGAAGCCATGCACATCACAGTAAAAGTGGCCTTGAACATGTTGCCATAACACATACTTCTAAATCAGTCTGTGGTGATGTGGCTATTATTGGTCTTTCAGATACTATATATTTTAGCAATTCAAAATTATGTTCTGGTGGGATCTTTTCTATAAACTGACACCTTGTGCCTTAGGTGAGGGGGTGTATTTTGAAAGAAGTACCTAATAATGGGAGATAGGCACCTGAAGATTTGGTGATGAATAGATTTTTCTGCCAAATCCTATGTTTTTTAAAATGTCCTTCGCTCTTGGTATCATCAGAAAGGACCAGACAGCAGAGAATCATGTGCAGGAGAGGAGAGAAAATAACAGAACATACATGAAAAGGAGATGAATTGAAGACCTAAAGGAGATTTTGAAACAAAAAAAAAAAAAACAAAAACAAAAAACTGCACTGAAGACAAACATTTTTATTAAAGATAAAAGTATGTGTCTTTTTCTAATTCCTCCATGTAAACAATTACTATAGTTGCCAAAGGATGTTCGCTTATGAATGGAACACACTCTCAATAACTGCAGTCCATGTTCGGAAAAAAATATGAAGCCTACTCAAGAATGCAAATACATAACAAGCTTGTTTTGAAGCCATGCAGGAGCTCTAATCAAAAAGCTAGAAAGATCAATTTGAGTATTCTATAAATTTTCTTCTCAACAAGACCTTTGTTTCAGAATCTCTTAACAAGCACTGAAGAGTTTGGTTACTGTGAGGTTTTACAGAATTGTAGCATCTCATTTGAGACCCAACTACCGGCAGTCTACATTTTACAGCAGAGGTGATTGAACTGCTTTTGCTGCGCGCGCGCGCACGCGCACACACACCTCATTACAGTTTATGGCTTTAGGCTGCAACTATGCATTCTAGATACCATGTGAAACCACAGTCTCCGACTTGCCTGCCTACTTTACTGCTTTTCCTCTACTCTCTTTTGGCACAGGATGCTTATCTACCCCGTACTAGGTTGTTTCTTGTTCCAGCTATTAACTCATGGAAAGAGGAACAAAAAGAAGCTAAAGAACTAACTACTCTGCTGTAGGAACATTTGTACCACAGTACTATGTCAAGCTGAACTCTGGCCCCTCATAACGATGTATATGAAAATCTTCAAGAAAGCTGCTATGAGTGGTTAAGATGAACCAAGGCTGCAACTCCTCTTCTTTTCCCCAACATCAGTCTTACAGTACTAGCAGTGAAGTTTTTGTTTTGTTTGGAAAAAGTACAATATACAACCATACATTTGGAAACATACACTAATGAAAATCACTACCAAAGTAAATATTTCCTACAGCAAATTTGTTTATACTGCTTCATCTACTATACACTGAAATGTAAATACAATAGTCATATACCAATTGATTTTATAATTATATGAGTAAAATGAAAAGCATGTAAGCAATTTTTCAATAAGTGTGCTGTAACATTTCTGAAAAGTTCTAGAGGTGTAGTGTAATTTTGTGTCTGATTTTGTAAGCAAGTAGTTTTTAAGTGAGGTAAAACTTGAGGTATGCAAGACAAATCAAACTCCTGAAAGGGGTACAGTAGTCCAAAAGGTTGAGGGCCACAGATTTAGATGCTTAAGTACCTGATTTGCAGACACAAAATGTTACTTTGATATTCAAATGTCAAGCAACTACATCTGTTAAACTATGGAATCCTACTTAAGGTCAAGTTAAAAATCTGCTCTCTAATCTATATTCTAAACGAGCAAGACAATTTTTTTTAAATGTATTTTAAAAAAACCCAAACAAACAGATTTTTGTTGTTCTTGTCAGACTAAATTGAAAGGGAAAGTTTCCAGGGAAGGGAAAGTATGTGTGTGGGTAGCAGACATAATATGGTATTCCATTTTTATTTTTTTAAATGAGAAGCTAATCTAAAACCTTACAATTAAATTGTCTTGTTCATGACAATGGTTTCAGCAATATTAAGAATATTTAAAGTAAAGCCATGATTCTAGTATTCAAAATGTAAGCATACTACAACATGCAGCAGTCAGAATGCTTGCTGAAAACCATAACCAAGACTGAATAAATATAGGAATATTGATTGAGTCTATAAACATCTACTTCCTTTATTAACAACTAAATGAAGAGTCTGAAATATTAACTTTATTTTTAAAAAACATTTAAAATAGACTCACTTCCCAAAGCAATGATAACCAAGCATGCCTAATTGGATTTGTTCTCCACAACTGTGGCCGTTATAGTGATGCAACTCTTAAAGATTTATATTTCAGTGGGGCAAGGGGGCTCATTCAGGACCATCATTCTGGATGCTGTACAATCACACAAGACAACAACAAGATGTTTACCCCAAGGAGTTTACAAAGTAAAGCAAGAATCCTACAAGCTGCTCTGTGAAGGCAAGCCCATATATCTTCGCACATGCACACTGAAGCCAAAGGAAGCAGTTTGCATGATCAAGAGGATTAAAGGTGGTCAAAACTCAGTGTTTTCCATGTAAACTTCTGAACAGGAAATTTCATAACATTCAAAATTTTTCATTGAAAATGTTTCAAATTTTGACAAATGAAAAATTGTTTCTTTTTTTGTTCCTAACCTGGGAATGAGCCCCTGTTCCAGTGAAGAGATTCAGACCTGGCTTTCCCTACATGTCCCAGGTCAGTGTCCTAACTATTTGGCAAAAAGGTTAAAGGTACGGAGCAGAAGGTGGAGGGCACCACCTACAACAGCTATTTAAAAAAATAAACAAAAACCCTAAATGTCATTTCCTTTGCTATTACTAAAAATAATGCAAACAAAATCATTTGTTATTTTACTGATTTATATATGCACACAGGTGGAACTATCACCAATGGGGGGGGGGGGGGAATTCACCCAGTTCTGTGCACAACCATTTTTATTCTTTTAATTAAAGAAAATACAAGTTTTCCAAGTAAATGGTTGTTTCTACCAAAAAAACGTTTTTCATTCAGAAAGTTTGAGGAAAAGTGTTGACATTTTGATGGCAGGGTTCAAGGAGTCTGAAGCAGCAAAACAAACCCTTTTTTCCAATTAATTTTAATTGGGTGAAACTAAATACCTTTTCCCCTCCCAACCACAGCTTCTGAAGGGAAAAGAGAACAGGTCTGAAGTTAAAGTAGCAAGAAACATTTAATATACTCAAAAATTCCACACATTTGTTTATAAATATGAAAACATGATAGTTTATGGAAATTTCTCTCTATGCTTTCACTCATCACTATACAATATACAATACTGCATATTAACTCATCTTGGCATTCACCCGTTTGTTACATGAATCAACATAGTAACATCCCCCACTGTTAACGAAGAAAAGAGTGGTTCTCAATAACAGAGAAACAAATGTTAAACTGGCTTGCAGGCTGCTCCAATGTATTTATAGTGGGACATCAGCAGTAACTTACAAATATGAGGAAACTAGAGTACATCAAGATTTAGGAAAGATTAAATAGTTGAATTTCTCTGAACTTTACAAGCAAAATTATAATTCTTCTCCATTACATTCTTAAATGTTAAGTTCTTATAGTAGTGCCTTCCAAATTCTCATTAAAACCATTTCCTTCAAGTTCCAGATTTTTCTCCAGTGAAGTGAAAAGAACGCAACAAATTTATTAGTAAATGACTTATGATCCTCACCATGTACTCATTTTATTACTAAAGTAAATACACATTAATATAGTGCCCCCAACACAATAGATTTACTGTCTAATCACTCCGAAAGTCAGTATTTTGGTGGTACAGCAATTAAATTATCCTTACCTTCAGAATTACTCTTGTATCTTCTTTAGTACAAGGTAAAGCTATTTGAGTTACTCTGTATTCTAACCACTGCTGAACTACTGCTTTCTCTTCTGCAGTTTTTCCAAGTAGCTGCTCTTTCTTAGCCTGTTTGACTAGATGGGTGGCTATCGTGGCCAATCCTGTTAGACTGGGACCATTGTTTATTTGAAGAACTGGACTCTAGAAGGAAAAAAAAACAAAAACAAATACCATAAAAGTTTGTCATGTTTAACAGATGCTAGCTAACCTTTGAACAACCTCACTATATGGTTCACTTTTTCCTAAAACCTTTTGTTTTAATTAGACAAAAATATTTTAATATTAAGAATACTTCACATGTAAATTATTTACACCTATTCTTAATCCTTGGGTTGATTTTTTTATGTTTTTTTAAAACTTCCATTGCAGGAACAGAGAAAGTTATTCATGCAGACAGAAGAAGAGCATTTCAAGTTCAATGTAATAACCCATGCTTAAAAAAAAAAAAAAGTCAGTGAAAGCATCAGAATAAGAACTATCATCTACCAGAAATTTTTGTTAGTAGCCTTTGACACAAGTTTCCATGTTTTCAGATTTTAAAAGACTTCAGGACTATAGAATCAGCAAATACCCAGTTTTTCTGGTCAGCCACAAATAAAATCACACCAGTCAGACTTTTTCAGTGCTTATTCAAAATGACTGTTCAACAGTTGATGACTGAGGCTATGTACACACGATCACTTTATTGCGCATACACATGATCAATTTCTCTGTTGCGCAGCAACACCCTCTTGCCGCGCAACAGTTAAACCACTCAAAACGAGAGTGGTAGAATTATCGTGGAACAACTGTTCCGCGGTAATGCTCGTGTGTACTCATTTTGTGCAATAGACAGCCTCCGGAAATGTCCCAGAGTGCTAATCGAGGCCACTCTGGGACATTGGAGCTGTCAAATGTGTCAATTTCACTGCTCTAGCTGAGCAGTGAAATTGAGTATTTTTGGGAGCTGCCCGGTTTGGCAGCTCCCCTGGACTGAGCTAGGGGGCTGGCCAGAACCAGCTGCCCACGCCAGTTCGAGCCAGCCCCCCAGCTCAGCTCAGCTCCCGGGCTTCAGGTGCCGGCAGGCACTCTGGCGCTTAAGCGCTGCAGCGCCTGCTGACACCCGAAGCCCGGGAGCTGAGCTGGCTAGAACCCTCGCTGGTTCGGGCCAGCCCCCAGCTCAGCCTCGGGGCTTCGGATGACAGCGGGGGCTGGCAACGCAGCCCCCGCTGCCACCGGAAGCCCTGCAGCTGGGCTAGGGGGCTGGCTGTGGGCAGTGCATGGTGGGACAGGTGCCCACCATCCAGTGCTCTTCTTTCACAAGGGAGCATTCACCCGGTGAATGCTCCTTTGCGAAAGAAGCAGCACGTGTGTACATGAGAAAGCGCTATATTTATAGCGCTTTCCTTGTCCCGCAATAACTTATTGCAGGACAAGTTTCTCGTGTGTACATAGCCTCAGTTACTGACAGGAAGTTGTTTCAGGAGCAACTGAAAAAAAATTTTTTTTTTTACTTAAACAAAAATTCTATATTACAATTCTCCATTCTTATAGTTAAGCTATAGTTTGTTAAAAATATAAGAAAGTAATTCCACAATTATGTGATATCCTTTAAATAAAGCACATTCCTGTGAATGCCTATGTAAATACTTGTCAAGTTGTTCAATAACCTCTTCAGGTCGAAAAACCCTTAATCTGTAATCTGCAAACTCCACTGTTTTATGGAAAGGCTATTTTGATGTAAAACTGTTCTGTGCCTTCACCTGAGCTGTGGCCTCCATACTGATCTGAAGTAAACAAGAGGTATCAGGAAGATTTTTGCACTTCAAGGGCTAACACTGGAGGTCAGATAAAACTTGATCTCCCATTCAAATGGAATCACTCTTGCTCAAACAGCTGGCTACAGCCCATAAAAACCTCTCTCTCTTAGGTGGGTTGGTAATCAACAAACAAGTCATGTGACGGCAGTTTGATGCTGACCCAGAAGATAGAAAAGAACTAGATCTGCCCTATATAACTCTTGCTCACTGACCAGAGTGAGAATGTAAAAATGAGTAGAGGGAAAAAAAGAAAAGGGGGAGCAGTAGAACCCTGTAGAGATGCTGATCAAATTACAAAAGACTCAGAGTAATTGGGACATTAAGGCAGGGATTTATATGTTATTCTCAAGGATTTGTGGTTTTTCCACAGATCTGTACATTTCATGTGCTGTCTATGAGTGATGTGGTTGATTTAGAATTCCTTTTGCAAAGTCTGTCTCCCTGGCTTCATCTATCACACATTCCTGAAGGGTTAAATAATAAAACCAGACCACTACAAGGGTGGACATCTGGGGACTAAAAACAACACACTTTTAAAGACTAACAGATTTATTCAGTGCTTTTTTTCTGCCGGAACAGCGTTCCGGCACCTTTTTTTCCTTCTCCCGCCCACCGGCCACCGGTGCTCCCTCCCAGCTGTGCAGGCTGGGCCGGGCTGGGGAGATTTAAATCTCCCGCCCTGAGCATGCGCAGATACAGCATGCTCAGGGCGGGAGCGGACTGGCCGGCAAGCAGCTCTGCCGGCCGTCCCTGTGGTTCCCAACCTCCGGTCAGGTAAGGGGGCTGGAGGGAGGCCTGGAGAGGGGTGGGGGGACAAGGAGACGGCCCGGGTTAGAGGGGTGGGGGTGGGGACAAGGAGAGGGGCCGGGTTAGAGGGGTGGGGGTGGGGACAAGGAGGGACCCCCGCGCAGGCCGGCAGCCCCCACCGCCCCCTCCAGACCCCCGGGGCTGCTTCCTTTCTCTTCTTTCTCTTCCTTTCCTTTTTTTCCCCTCTTCTTTGTCTTCCTCTTCCCTGCCTTCCTTTCTCTTCCTCTTCCTTTCCTTCCTTCCTCTTCTTTCTTCCTTTCCTTTTTTTCCCTCTCTCTTCTTTGTCTTCCTTCCTTCCTGCTCTTTCTGTCTTTGCTTCCTTCCTTTCTTTCTTTTTTTCTTTGTCTCCTCCTTCCTTCTCTTTTTTCTTTCTCTCCCTTCTTTTTTAAAACTTTTTAAAAATTAATTTTAAATAAAAACCTTTCTTAAAATTAGATTTCAATTCCAAATTCATTCCAATTAAATTAATTAAACACAATTAATTAATTCTATTTACAGTCACTATCTTCAATTAATGCCTATAATTTCTGTCTTGTGAGTTTTCCCCAAAAATTTATTCTGAAAAAGTTTTTCACACGGCTTGAAAATTTTGCACACAAGCCACCAAACCTAGAGGGAACATTGGCTACTAGTTGCGTACACAACAGCAGCCCAGCAGGCTAACATCGGTCAGTCAGTCCCACACTCTGGGCCTGGCCGGAGCCCACAGCACCAACAAAAAGTGTGTGGATGCATTACTGCCTGCCACCCAGTACCCAGAAACACAGGCCAGCAGCAGACGTGATAGCTACGCATTCACGTTTTTTTCTAATTATAATACGGCCCCCCAACAGTCTGAGGGACCGTGAACTGGCCCCCTATTTAAAAAGTGTAGGACCCCTGCTGTAAGACCTCACAGGATGTCTTTCAGTATATTAGCGGCCTGCATAGTTAATAAAACTTAACAGTTTTTACCTTGTATTTTTATTTCTTTGATATATTCAAAAATTTACTGTTTACTGCACTATTTTCAGTGTTATTTCTTTATGACACGACGGACATCAATAGGAGTTCCGGTACCTTTTTTTTTAGAAAAAAAGCACTGGATTTATTTATGCGTGAGCTTTCATGGGAGAAAATCCCACTTCGTCAGATGCTTAATGGTGTAGCACTAGTCCTGGGTGCCTAGGATTCCTTGGAAATAGTACCAGACAGAATGCATGCCAAAGAGGCTAGAGACTGTGGCTGAAGTCTGCAAAAATCCAGAGAAACTCAGACAAATGCAATGCTCCTGGGTTTGGATCTAAGCACAGCAGTCTGGTGAGTATCCAACCAGATCTATGACGGCTTGTGTTTTTGAAGCTCAACAGGATGTCCCAAAGAGGCAGGATGGAAGGGAAGCAAAAAGTAAAGGATGGCAATGTAACTTACAGCACTGTTTCAAAGTAAAAGGCCCACTGTCAAATCATTCAGAAAAAATGACTGGTCCACCAGTCCCAAGGAATGACAGTGTGTAGACTAGAGTCTAGCTCAATGATGGTTCTTACAAATTTAAACCATAAAATGTCTTTTCCTGTTTTTTTGCAGACTCTCATTGACATTACAATAAAAACCTCTATGTACTGATTTTTTCTATCATTTGGGATGAGATTATCATTTTGGAGGAAAGATTTATATGTAAAAATATGCCATTAGAAGGCACTTTTGTGCAACATGATTACAAGATTTAAGGACCATGAATAATTCCATTTTGCATAACATCTATGAACTCATTCAGATTTTAAAATGTAGTCATCTACAATTCACTTTGTTTTTAAAAAGTTGCACAAGTGTTTAGTCAATATTTAGGATTGTTTACCAAATCAAAAAAATAATAAAAAAAATCAAGAGATTTAGACAGCAATAGGTTTGACTTTCATTTCTAAGCACTGTCCTTATCTCTGTAATATGACCATCAATTCAATGAAAACCATGAAATTAGATAAGAATTTTAATAAATTTCACATCAAAAGGATTTTCTGACTTAGCCAGCCTTTATGTATAGTTTGTACTTTTAACTGTAAAAAGAAAAAAAAAAGTTGCCTGTTTTATTCAGCCTAGCATTGGGAATATACAAAATACATCAGGCACATATATGAAACATAATTAAAACTGAGCATTACCGTTAACATTTCTGATACTTAGGACAGTCTTATAGAAGTTATCCATAACAACAGTAATAGAGTATAAAACACTAGACCAGTTTTCATCTTGTTAGATGTAAAACTTTTTAAACCAAGTACATTTCTAAACAAAACATTTTCTTCCTATTAAAGCAGCATTATAGAAAATGGAAAACTGGCTTCAAGTTCTTTACACTAGTCTTCTGTATTGCCAGGGCCACAAACTGTCATTCAGACGGTGCTGTGTGGGTAGTTCTTCTAAAGAAAAATCATTCATGTGCTGTGAATTAACCCTTTGGTTTTATTTGACAAGACATACTTTTTGCCCATAACTTCCAACAGTGGTTAAATAGTGTACAATATTCTTTGAAGCCATTCATTGAGAAACCAATTGCTAAGAGCATGATGGCACTACAGAAAGCATGCAGCAGAGTACCCATTTCGCTCCACAAAACAGTGTCTAATATTGGGGTCTTTAATTTTCATTTAAATCCCTTAAATACAGTAAAAGGGGTAGTCAGCATCTATTCTAATTTTCAAAGCAGATCATAAACCCAAGAACTGCATTGAAATTTTCATGACAGAAACCTAAACTTTACAAAAAGATAAGGATTCAATCAAAGAAATTCAGTTTCAGTGTTCTCTGTAGATATTCCACTGAGCAGTAACTAGCAGTTAGTTCTTCTCTTGTAAAAAAAGAAAGTGTACTTTGGCTAAACTTTGGAGACTTAAAAAACTATAAAGAAAATGAAGTAACATTGATCTAATTAAACAAGACTTTTGAACACTTGGACCACAGAGACATTTTAATTAATAATCTGAAGCAAGAGAATTGAATTATACTTCAAAAATCATTCTACATAATAAAGATTGTATGCCAAATACTGTTTGCATTTAAGCATTAAGCACATTTCCCGGACTAAACTACTCCCAGACCTAATTTAAAAAGAAGGGCAAACATCTAGTTTTTCTAGTGATAACCGTTACCCTGAGGTACTTATTTTCTTCCAGTTTTATGAAGTTAATGATCTCACATTTTCTGGCACAAAGTCGCTACCTAAAGTACAATAGATATCCAATAAGAAATTATCTGCAGCATGTTACTACTTTTAAATTGTTGGAGAACATCAGACCTGCAGGATCTGAATTAAGAAGAGACTTCTTTCCTCTTTCTTACACATAATTAAGCTTCACTAGATTTGGTTTCAACTGAAAGACCATGAAATCTGGTGATAACATCCTAACACAAAAATAGAAAGGTTTTCTAATTACAATTCAGCGGAGTATTACTACAGAAAAATTAAAAACTTCTTCAGCAAACAAATGCATGGTGCACAAATACATATACCTACATCAACACTGAGGAGCACAGGATTAAACAAACATGCAGTACGAGTAACTCAGTGGCAGTACCATAGTACTTAGGAACAAGCATGTGCCCATAACCACTTGTTTCCAGCAGTACTGAGCCAAGAATTTTGCTCATTTTAGGCAGTAATAAATGATAACTGTTGCTACTTAAAGATGGAATGAATCAAATTATACCAATCCTAAATATATAATATTTTGTACTGCATATCAGATAAAATAGTATACCAAAATTTTTCAGAGATAAAAATAAAAAAAATAAAAAATATGACAATACATCATGAGTGTCTGAAGGGAGTGATCTGAAAGCTTTAGAAGCAAATAAATCATGGCTTTAAAATATAATCCTAAAAAAAAACAAACAACCAACCCACCAGTCTCCTAAATTGACAGAAATAAATGAAATGCTACCTTTTTGTTGACTGATCAATCTAGAAAACATGGCATGTTTATAAGCATGGGAAGTGGATATCACTTAACCATAACTCAAAAGCCTTAGCATAAAAGGCAGGCAAAGTTGGGAAATGAATGCGTTTGGAGCCAGGTTCCGCAGTGTTACTTTGATTGTATATTGGCCAGTCCCTTTGTTATTGTTCCTTCTAGGTGGCCCCATGCAATATTCTCCTTCCATTTTTGCCTCCCAGTTATGCACCATTTTTATGCTTCAATGTTAAGAGGGATGTGTCCACTGCCTCTTAGCCCTGGTTTGCAGTCTGCAAATGAATCTTTACACATATTTAATTATTTCATGGTATCCTATTTTAAAATACTTAAATTTGTACAATCCCTAGAGTGGATGCAGTTATAACAGTATACATGTCTTTTTTATATGACTAAGCTATATCCACACCAGCATAGCTACATGCATACTGGAAAGGATCATGCTGCTTTACCACCACCAGTTTCACTGTAGTTAACAGTTGCAAAGACAGCATTTGAACAAACTTCTATTAACCTCTGGAGCTGCTGGGAGGCCAGTTGTTTTCTCCAGCTGGTGAGGGAGTAGTTTCTGAGCTAAGTAACTTTTGGGAGTCCTTATTGGTCAACGAACATATGCTAGAGGACATCTAGAGCTGAATCTGCTTTCCCTTATATGAGGTGCAGCTGTAACTGGATTGAACCCAGAACATGAAAGGGACAAGGTAGGCAGTAATATAGGATCAACCTTGGTGAGAAGTTTTCGAGCTCTTTTTCAAGCCTATAGCGTGGTAAACCAATGAATACACCCTACACTGCAGAAGCCAGGGCTGTTCCCCGGACCTCCAGGCCCCTGATCCACACGCGCCGCCCGGAGCCAGCGTGAGCGAGCCCAGCTGTCCGTCTGCACGGACCGGGCTAGAAACTAACCGCAGCCCCACCGCCCGGAGACGGGGAGGGAGACGACTCCGAGTCCGCGCTCAGCGTTAGACAACTGGAGCGAGGCAGGATTGGGAGCCCGGCCACCTCCCCAGGCGCCGGGTTAGCGGAGGCCTCAAACTACCAGTGACGGGTAGGGGGCGGGGCGGGGGTAACGGCCACCCCAACGGGAGAGGGGCGAGTTCGAGAAGTGGACGGGCGCGAGGACAACCCGTTGGTTGCGCGCGCACGTTCGCGAGCCGGTTCCGGTTCCCCCCCCTCGCTCCCTTCACCTTCCGCTCCCCTTGGACGCCGTACTTGTTCCCTTTCGTCAGGCCCAGCGACTTCTCCAGCAAAACCAGCTCCTCCGCCTCTGGCCCCAGCCCTGCCGCAACTGCCATGTTTAGCGAGAACCCGGCCGGGGAAAGAGGAAGCGCGTGGCTGACGAGCCTTTCGAACCCAACAAACTCCAGCACGATTGGTCCTAGGGGGCCCGCCTCCTTAGTAACGTCTCCATCCATTGGCAGGAAGGAGAGAAGCCGGGCATGACAATTATGCGCTGCGCTCAGAGGAAATTGGCTTAAGAGAAAAGGGAGGAGTTGCATCTCCGGCTGAAGGCGGCGCGTGGTGCGCATGCGCAGGTGCGGCAAAGTGAAGGGGGTGTGTCTCGGGGGGGGGGTGGAGAAGACTCTCTAGTATGTTAATGAGGCCTGTGATGTAGCCAATGCTTGGTGGTGAGGGGATGATTCCGCTGTCCTCCCTCGTGGGCGTGGCAGCGTCACAAGTAGAGACTGCCCGTAGCTGAGCTGCACGCTGCCACTGCCAGGTGACTGGCTAGGGAGGTGCCCTGAGTGGTGGGGCTGGGCTGGGATCAGAGTGGTAGAGCAGGGCAGGTCGGCGCGCGTGCGGGCGAGCAGCATGCACACATACAGCCTGCGCTGTGTTGCTTTGGAAGCAAAGCTGATAGCATAGCTAGGGAGCCCTGACTGAGATCTCCCTCCTAGTTACTTCATAGGATCGTTCCTCATTAGGGCATTGGTGTAAGAAGGATTCATTGAGGCTGAAATTCCTGTTTTCATTTTGCAGGTGCTTTTTGAAAAGAGATGCCTTTTCCGGTTTGTTTTTTAAATTGTTAGGCTAATTTTTTTACCTACTTTCTTGGTTGCAAAATTAGGAGGTGATATATTGTGTATAGGGAAACAACCAAGGAGTCTTTTAAAGACTAACACATTTATTTATCACATGAGCTTTTGTGGAAGAAAATCCCACTTTGTCAAATGCAGGAAGATGGAGACATACAGATCTGTAGTTCCCCATCTTCAAGAGTCTGATGAAGTGGGATTTTCTCCCAGAAAGGTCATGTGATAAATAAATGTGTTAGTCTTTAAAAGTGCCACAAGACTCCTTGGTTGTTTTGCTGAACTCGACGAACACGGCTACCCCTTTGAAAATTGCGTATAGGAGTTTGTAAAGCAGCCACCTATAGCTTTGAGGACAAAGGAGTCAGTACAAATGCTAGGTTCTGAGGCATTTGATAGATGAATCATAGAACCAGCAAGTCCTTGAATTTCAAAATTTAGACTGATGGACTAGTGAGTTATCCTCATGGTATAATTCATAAGGTAAGGGGATTAACTATAGTTATACCTGACTATGGAGTTATATGGGCCTGTACATGCTTATAGCATAGAGGTCATAGTTCCAGAATTTGTTTTGGACAGATTCTGCCTCCTTTCATTGAGTAGTAACTTACTGTCCGTGTGGACTTATTTGGTCTGCTCTTAAAATAACACTCTTTCAGTGAACTCTTGGCCCTCCTAAAGTTAATGAAAAAATTTCTGTTGACTTCAGCAGGGCTAGGGTTTCATCCGTTGTCAGTAAGGATGCAGATTTGGCCTTTTCATTTTTAAAGCAGTTTTAGTAATATAAAAGGAATTTAAAGAATTGGAATAAGAATTCAGTATTTTTTCTAAAATGTTTTGTGTCTGTTTCACTAGGTAACACTGTTCTCTGACTGTCAATTAAGCAATCATCTTGCTCATAAGAAGTCCATTAAACTACATATGCACCATCTTATTTTCTTGGTTGTATTTTCTATAACTGAGAAATATCACAAGTTTTAACTAGAAAATATTTTTACTAAATTTATACATAGTTTCCCTCTGATCTTCTACTTTACTTGAAAAAAATCAGAGGAATGTAAAGTGGAGAGAAACTTTGTAAATAGTTTAATATGTACAACAGAGTCCTGTGGCACTTTTAAAGACTAACAGATTTATTAATCGCAAAATCTGTTAGTCTTTAAAAGTGCCACAGGACTCTGTTGTCTTTCTACAATAGACTAACACGGCTACCTCTTTGGAATTTAATATGTACAGTTTGTCTTCGATATTATTATGAGCACTAGAAAACTGACACAAATTCAAAGCCCAGACCACAAAATGTATAGTGTACTTTAATTATATGCTGCCTTTCTATCAGTTAAAATGCTATGAAGTTGTCTTTAATTTTTTCATGCATCATAAATATCATTCCTCAGTTTTGATGTTATATTTGTAAAGTGTGGTCTTCGGGCTACATGAAAAGAACTATCAAACTTTTTCACTGTCACTGAAAAGTTTTGCTTTTTAAATGTGTTAAAGATAATGTTTTATTTAATCCACTACCAGCTATCTTAAATTGAAGTCTTCTGCAATGTATGAGAGCTCTGCATATAAAATCATAAATGTTAGAGATAGAAAACACCCTAACTAACTGCCAGGTCAGTGTATAGTCCTAGACACAGGATGAATCATGTATCCACCCGATACTATACTTTTAGTTAAAATGTGTAACAATCTTATAGGACCCTTTTTATAGGAATTACAAAATCCTGCCAAGCTGATTCATAGCTTCCATTCACTTCTCTTCAATAAGGTGTGCCTGGGAAGCCTCCAGTTTCATAGGTCAAAGACATATTTTGGCAAAAGGCAACAGTGATATTATTTTTATAAAACTGCACTTTAGTTTGAAAAACTGTTCTATCTTGAAGGTGGGTTTTAACTGTAAACCTTTAAACTCTTGTTTGTGGGTTTATGCTGCAGCCTTTGTGGGTTTGATGTGCCAGTGTTCTCAGTGGCGGTCTTAGCAATGCCAGGGCCTGGGGCAAAAGTCAAGGACTGGGCCCTCTCACGCCAGATGAGGGACCCCATCCTTGACTTTTGCCCCTCCCCAGGGCCCTGCCAGCCCCCCAGTCCCCTGTCCGCCCCCGCCGGGCTCCCTGCCCCCCCCGCCGAACCCAAGCCCCCCCATCCCCTGGCTGGATCCCCAACCCCACACCCAAACCCCAGCCGGATCCCTACCCCCTTTCGACCCCCACTTGTGGGTCTCCACCCGCCCTCAACCCTGGCTAGATCCCTTCCCCCCGGTCGTGGCTCACTGCCGCCCCCAAACACCAGCCGGATCCCCACCCCCTGCCGACCCCCAGCTGGATCCCCTGACCCCAGCTGGATCCCTGCCGATCCCCGCTGTGGCTCCCCGGTCCCCCCAACATCAGCCACAGCTCCCAGCCCCCCACCTACCCCCGGCCGTGGTTCCCAGGGCCCCCTCTGAGAACCCCGGTAAGATCCCCGCCTCCCACGCCCCCTCCCCTACCCAGTGACCTCTGGCTGCGGCTCCCCATGCCCCCCACCCCTGACCAAACATCTGCTTGGCTTCCTGCCCGGCCCCCAAGTACTCTCCCTACCCCCGCCCCCCCGCAACTGTCTACCTGCTGCTCTGGCTTCTGCCTTGACTGGCGCACATGTAAGATGTGTGCCAGTAGGCAGGAAATTTAAAACGGTGGTCATGGGGGGACCCGCACTGCCCCCCCACTAAGACCACCTATGAGTGTTCTACTGATGTTTCAATGTGGTGTTGGTAAATTTACATGAGGAAATCGTGCAGAGTTTCAGCAAAGCATTTAACTTAAATATTCAGTCTCTATATTTTAAAAGTAATCTGTTCCAGATGCTTGAAATACATAAAAGTGGTATTTGTGGCTTTCTATGAACTGAAAAATAAACTAATTCATTACCTACAGTTATTTTGTAAGTTTATAGTTTAAATGTTTTGGATCTTTTTGGATGAGAGCCATATAAACATACAACATTAGTAAATATTTCACACTAAATCTATCAGCATCAGTTATAAAAAGTGGGCTTCCTATTTCACTCAGATGAAAAGATTTGTAATATTTGTTTCTAGTCTTTCCCCTTGGTTTTCATTTCTCCCCTCAGCCTCCTCCCCCTCTCCCCCTTTAAATTCTTTCAAGTGTTTGGAAGAGGAGACTTTACATATTACTTGTATACACATGTTTGGTTTTTATCATGATTTTACCAGAAGGCTGCTTGGCAATATTTGTAATTCTGTCTTTTGTTCTGCCCAGGTCTCCATCATTCCAGTAGATGGAGCTTTGTGATTAAGGCTGCAAAAGAAACTTGATCCAAAGTAAAATAATTCACCATGGGCCAGGTGGGGGCAGAGGGTGATGATGAAGAGAACTTTGCTTAGAGTTATCACCTTCCTGTATGCATGTGTGATACACAAAACTCTGTATCAAGCCTCTCACTCACCAGGAAAATAACTTGAAAAAAATCAGTTCTGTCAAATGGAACAGTGCTTTAATCTGCTGTTATCATAGTCAAGTTTTACATCTAAAGTACCTGAGGTTAGAAATTAAATGTCAAATATAATTAATTTGGCACTTGAAACACGAAGTGGATGACGATCCTTTGGAGAAAGCCTGACGGCTTTATGTATGTCACATTGGTATCTGTTAAAATGAGTTTTATATGCCAGAAAATCCTAGTGTCATATTGCTGTTAGCTGTACCATAATTTTGTCAATGTAACTTTATCTCAAAATAGTTCCTGCATTAATTGTCTGAGGCTTCTGAAAAATAATATAAATAGATATTTTCTAGCTAATCTATTCTCTATGCTAAATATTGGTTTTATTACAAATAGAATGTGCAATATATACTTAGCTTATTATACATTATAGAATAATCTGTTTTTTATATATTATACAAGTGGGGCATATCTTCTGCCCTGTGTTAAACCTGGGCCCAGACCTATTGCAGTTAAATTAGGGTACAATCTACCTCTCTTCCTGAACTTTGCAGCAACATCTATTCTCTGCAGAACGGTTTATAAGTTTGATATACACAGCTGAAGACTATGTCTACACTACCAAGTTAAGTTGATCTAAATTATATTGACATACAATCACTGCTGTAATTCAACTTGTGTCGGTGGAGCATGCCCAAGTAGCAGCCCTGGCATCAACACAGAGAGCACTGCACTATGGGTAGGTATCCCACAGTGCAACTGGCTACAGAGTATTTTGAGAAAGGTTTGAAATGCTGGATGGGGGCAGGTTCAGGTTTCTCAGTCCTTTTCAGTGGCATTGCTGGCACTGGGCAAGCGGGACACGTGCCCCGGGTCTGGTGGGGACGCGGGATCCTGCTGCCACTGGTGGCCCAGCTCTCGCTGGGGCTGGCGATCCAGCTGTGCTGCTGCCAGCTGGATCCTGCTCCCCGGCGTGGCTGGGGATCCGGGTCCTAATGTGGAGCTGCCGGCAAGATCTGGGGGACGCCGCAGAGCTGCCGGCCCAATCTGGTCCCCGGGCAGGGTCAGGGTTCCGGGGCCTGCCACGCCACCATTTAGCTGACAGCCAGGAGATAAAAAGCCCAAAATAGCCTATTACAAGATTTTCATTGAAGTTAAAAATACATGTATGTAAATGTTTTATTGGTGCCCGTTAATAAAGTATGTAGAAGGCTCCTTTTGTAATTAAAAATGAACATTTCCATAAACCTTTAAAATTGAAAGAAAAAGGACAGCTTTGCAACTAACTGCATGATATGACCATTGTAACTATGGAATCTATTCTACATGAGCAATTAAAACTTTGATTAAAGTCATTAAGAGTTTTGGGTGCAGAAGAAATGCATATATTTGCAGAGCGCTCATTTTCCTATGTGATTTTTCAGGCCTATCCCTTTTAACACTGGTGATACAGCTCGCTCCATAGCTAGCTAGATAATAATCCAACTGTTTTGCTTCTGTATTCCTATTCTTTCCTTTGGATGATGGAAGTAGGAATAGAAAGCAAAGAGCAGAAATTAGTGTTGCTCTGAGCAGCATTTACTATCATGGGCTTTTCTGCTGGAAAAGGTGGGTTCTCCAAAAGACCATGTTCCACAGCACCATCCCCTTCCTGTCAGATGTGCTGCTTGCTTTTCCATGGCACTCTAATATAGAGGGTCTTGTGTACAATGGTGAGCATATATCATGTAACAGAGCCATCTCTCCTCTCTGAAGTCTATCACCCCTTCCCCGCTACCAGCTTTTCCTCTCATTTGCCCGCCATTGCAGAGAGTATACTTCTAGACTCAAATCTATGTTTTAATGCTCATTGTTATCAAAGTTGTACGTTTCCAGGCAGTAAAAAGGTGAATTAAAAAATAACTGTTTGAAGTTAAGATCAATAACCTTTGTCTTTTTGCACTGCATTATAACAGGAGATAGTTTGAAGGTCTTTTTTTTTTAAGGCTGTTTGAATAGTCAGTAGTTGATTTTAGCCTAAGTACATTTGAAGTGGCAATCTTCCTGTCCTACTGAAAACATTCCTGCCCCCACAGTGCAGCCCTGGGAGCAGAACAAGTGAAAGTTGTCACATTTCAGAGGAGGCTTATTTCATGTACATGTATAGATTCCAGTTCAGCATGCTGCTTAAGTCTACAAGCGCCCTATTAGGTTGTGGATCTGGTTTGAAACTCACCTGAAGAACCAAACCAGGATAAGGGTTTGATAACTCCAAAAACTTGTCAGATATTTTCAGAACATTTAGGGCCAAGGCAAAGTTGGTTTCGGATGGGAAGACTCTATTTTGGACCATGACCAGTTCCCAACTTTAAAAAAAAAATTTTTGTTAGATATTCAAAACCATCTGACATCATAACAAAGATAATTTTGTTGTCACAGAAAGGAAAATTCCAAGTATCAGGCAATGATTGCCACCAAACCATCTCCTTCGGGGGGGAAAAGATGGTCTTATTTTTAACGTACATTATCTGGCATCAGAAGAGCTGATTCTGTGTTTACAGCTCATACTTCCTAGGTCAAATTAGCCACCCTTTCCCTCTGTTGTCTTATGGTCTTCCAGAATCAAAGATTTCATTAGAGGGAAAAAAAGCTTGAAAGCTGATTTGTTCAATGGGATTCAGCAGTAAGGAATCTTGGAGATGAGCTTGATGTTAATCACAGAATAGACCAAATCATACCGAGTGTAATTCCAGTGCTGATTGACCCAACAAGCCTTTTAGGGCAATAAAACTCTTTCTATCCTGTTTGAACAGTGCCTAGCACAATGGGCTTCTGCTCCAGAACTGGGGTTTGTAGGCACTACCATAATACAAGTAACAATTGATAATTTCCTAGCAAAATTCCACTAATTTTAGTGCACGTGCACCACAACTGAATATGGTCTTGGCACAATTTATTGGTTGAAAATGTGATATATAATTATTAAAAAAATAAGTTGTTTGTGCCTTTAGTTAAAGGAAAATAAGTGCTAGGTTTTTCTATCCAAGCTTTTGAAAACAAACTAACTGAATCACTGCCATCAGGCTGTTCTTTGGGGTATGTAGTATTCACATAAACAGAATCCTGTGATGAAAATGCGTTATCATGCTCAATAATGTGCCACCTTACCTGGGATTAGTGCTATTCTTTGTTCTATGACTGTATAGCTCATGCTGTGCTGGTGATGCATTCTAAATATACACTA
Organism: Pelusios castaneus; assembly: GCA_007922175.1. Lineage (NCBI taxonomy): Eukaryota > Metazoa > Chordata > Testudines > Pelomedusidae > Pelusios > Pelusios castaneus. The sequence continues at coordinate 22,180,746 of ML685780.1, forward strand.
GATGGCAGGCAGCTCAGGTGTATAAAAACAAACCTGGCTGGATCTTTCTGTAGCCTTCTCTTTTGCATTTGAAAAAGATCAACTGGTCTTCATTAAGACATGCACAGAAGCACTCTCTGATCACTATATTAGTTGTGTATGTAGAAGAAGATCCAGCCCTCTCCCCACGGGACACCAGGCCATGATGTTTCCAGCAGGATTGGTTTTGCCTTTTAGCCAACAAAGAGACGTTGCCTGATCAGTAGCATCTCGATCAGTAGCAGCTGTTGTTGAGAATGAGGCTTGTGTTAGAGAAATGAACGTGTTAAAGAAGTGCTGTCAGCACCTGAGGCAGGCTCTGCTAGCTCGTCTTCAACAGTAGACTCCTGTATCTGCCCTGCAGGGCATGATGGCAGCCTGTCACAAAATTTTTGTAACAGAACATCTTTCCAGTGCTCTGTGTTTGCCCCAGGATGAAATATGCCCTCAGTGTTGTCCTTAAAGTGAGGTTCGTTATGTTGCCAGCACACACAGTAGTACACATTTTCAAACATGTAGCTGTTTATCTTTGGATCACTTGGGAACTGTAGTAACAGAACCAAAATCAGTACTTGTATAGTTTGGGGAGAAATGGGAGGTGCACTGTCAGTATAACAGAAGCGGTGTCGTTAGGCTTGGCATCAAGATCTCTTGGCATCCTGAAGGAAAATGCGTATTTGAGGGAAGATTGGACATCATTAGTCTACACTGAAGTCATAGTTGAGTCTCAAGGGGCTCTAACACATGACCAATTAAAAAAAATAGATTCCTTACATTAGTTATCATTTAACACTGTTTGGAGTCAAAACCATGTAATATTTTTATCTATTCAAGAAACCAACTCAGTGTAAAAGTCTAGCCTGCTGCATTGGGGCTTCCTACTAGAGCTTATGTCGTGAAATGTTAAATCTCCTCCAGCTCCTGTTATTAACTTTTAAGTCTAGTTCTATACTACTGTAGAAACCATATGCTAGTGTGGTTTCTGGCACAGTTATGAAATGTAAACCCTAAGGATTCAAGAAATCCCCTGGAATTGCAGTGGTTCTGTTGCACATCAACAGGTACACTGTAGCTTTCACCATTGCTTCCTCTGATGGAGCTGCACCAATGGAGTATATTTGCATGTCAACTTTGACTGCCTTATTCATTGGATCAACTGATGAGATTATTTGGGACTTCTAAGGGTTGCTGTGGGAAAATTCCATTTTGAATGAAATAATTGGAAGTTAGAAAGGTTAAACTATGTACAAATCACAGGTGGTTTCAGTAAAGCGAGGTGTACCTGGCTTACTTTCATTGACACCGCTGAGCACAATGTTTCTGTGCTGCACCGCTATTACGGGGGTTTTTTTTGTGATGGTACTCGGGGGTACTGAGTACCGGCACCTTTTTTGTGTGATGGTACTCAGGTACTGAGTAATGGCACCTTTTTTTCCCAGCGATGCGGCCCCAGCTCCTGCTGCCATGGCCTGAGGTCCCTGGTCGAGTACCGGGACCTTTTTTTTTTAAAACACAAAGGCTATGTCTACACTTACTAAAATTAGTTCAAATTAGTTAGTTTGAACTAACTAATTCGAACTAATTTTAGTTAGTTCGAATTAGCTTAATTCGAACTAGGAAAACTTGGTTCGAATTAGCGATCCCCATTCATTTCAATGGCCGGTTAGTTCAAACTAAGAAATCAGTTTGAATTAACATGGCCACATTGGTTAATTAGAACCAGTTAGTTCGAATTAACCCTTTAGTTCAAATACCCTATTCAAACTTCTTAGTTCGAATTAAGGAAGCCCTTAATTTGAACTAACTAAAGCCTAGTGTAGCCATGGCTTTAGTTAGTTCGAATTAAGCGTCCTTCATTCGCACTAACTTGCCAGTGTAGACATAGCCAAAAAACACTGACTATTACTCTGTACACCTTTGTACACAACTAATTTCCAGCCCTGATGCACAAAGATAGTACTTCTGATGATAAGCTGGAGAGAATTTTACACTGTCAGTCTCTGCTGGTTGACTGATTGTGAGAAGTTGCTCTCAGAAATACCTCCATTGGGAGGCTCTTTTCATAAAACAGCATTAATTGAGGGTCATCAGGGCAGCTATTACTTTAGATTAGATTCTGTATGATCACTACTTATTTCTGTAAATTGGCTCTGCTACTTACTTTAGTCTCTTGTCTGCTCATTTTCAGATGTCAAAGATCTCATGACATAGCATTACTACAGCTTCCTAGAGTTTGGAAAACCCAGTAACTAAATCAGTAGGAAAGGAAAGATGGCATCCATCGATCTTTATGAGAAATCTTTTTCTACTGATGTCACTGAACCCCAATTTACTAGGTCCAGCTTATCACAGGCTGCTATATACTCACCTCTAGGTGGCACCCTCGTTTGGCAATTCCAGCTCAGCACACCCTCTTTCTTTTCTTCTACTGTTACATCTCTCCTCCCTCTCACAGAGTTGCAGTACTGCTGCTTCATGACTTAGACCACCAACCAGTTCACACAGTGATTTACGCCTTTTAGAGGAGTCTTTCACACTCCCTCTGCACAAGCAGCATCAGGCAGTCCCCTCATATCCACTGCCCTACACCAGGACCCTGTCTACAGAGAATTTAAAGCAGCGCCGTCGTACCAGTCAGTGGCACCCCTGTAAGAAGTCTCATGTAGCTGCTCTATGTAGATGGAAGAGTGCTCACCTATCAACATAAGTAGTCTACCCCCAACAAGCAGCAGTAACTATGTTAGCAGGATCCAGACGGGGAGCCTATTACTTCTTCTATTGCAGAAAAACCGAGTCCTGTGGCACTTTTAAAGACTAACAGATTTATTTATCGCATGAGCTTTCGTGGGAGAAAATCCCACTTCGTCAGACACTTTGAAGATGGGAAACTTACAGAATGGGAGGAAATTAAATGCAGGGGAGTGTATGACATAGGATCAGGTCAGACTGTAACAGCAAATCAAAATATATGTTAGGATCCAAACACTGGGGAACAGCACATAGAGGAAGGTGAGGTCAAATCACCTGTTGTAATGAGAGAAAAATCCGTAGTCCCTGTTTAACCCCAAGGCAACTGAGTCAAATTTGCATATTAATTCAAGTTCTGCAGTCTCTCTTTGAAGCTGTGATTTGTTATTCACTGTTTCAGCACAGCTATTAGCAAGTCATCAATGGAGTAAGCAGGGAGATTGAAGTGTTCCCCTATTGGTTTTTTAGTGTTGTAATTTCTGATGTCAGATTTGTGTGCATTTATTCTTTTGTGCAGAGACAGTCCTGTTTGTCCAATATATAAGGCAGAGGGGCATTTCCGGCACATGGTGGTATAAATCACATTGGTGGATGAGCAGGTGAATGAGCCCTTGATGGAATAGGTGGCTTGATTTGGTCCTGTGATGGTGTCTTTAGTGTAGATATGAGGGCAAAGTTGGCAGCGTGGTCTGTTGCAGGGATATGTTCCTGCTTTAACGTTTCTGTTGTTTGATCTGTAGTTGCTGGTGAGTATCTGTTTAAGGTTAGGGGGCTGTCTGTAAGCAAGGAGAGGTCTGTCTCCCAAGGCTTGAGAGAGTGAGAGATTGTCTTGAAGAATAGGTTGTAGATCTTTGATGATGACCATTTATGTCACTGTAACATATGTTGATTGGGGCGGCGGGAGGGGGGAGCGGTCGGGGTGGTTATTCACATCCCTGATTGAGATAAGTTATACTGACATAAGTGGACAGCCTACATCACTCCTGCAGTGACTCAGGTAATCTTTCTGTTCACTGCCCCAACCAACACCACTCTGCAATGGCTGGAAGGGGAGCCATGCCTATTCTCTACTCCAGGTTTCATAACAAGAAATTAAGGCCTGGAACTTCAATAATCCTACTGCTCTGTTCCTGGCCTAGACTATTTCCTACAGTGCTTCTTTAAATTTTTCCTTTATCAGCCTTCCTAGACAGAGCACTCTCTCATGAGCCTACTAAGTAAACCCATCCTCATGGGTATGTGAGTTCCTCACGCTACTCCCTCAGGGAAAAAGGAATAGTGTTGCATGCCCCTGGCTTTATTGCCTGTTCCCTCACAGGTCAGCTTCCTTCTAATCAGTGTCCTCCACGCAGCTTGCACCTCCCCCACTCGCAGCTTAATTGGTTGATCGGGCCAACCTGGCCTAATTCAACTTTTGTAGGGCCAGTGTGGGATGGGGAATATACCCCATCATGCCGCCATCTGTTGCTTTTTGACGTTTCTGTAAATACTTTCTGATATGACAGAAAGTGACCGGACAACAATGTTGGAACAAGGTTAGTTTTTGCACCAAGGCATTAATTTAAAATTAGAAAATATCCTCCACCCACCCTCCCCCAAAATAGGGGAAGTTAAGAGAAAAATAAAAAAACTATGTTACTGTTCCTATATTTGTGTGTGTGTGTGTATATATATATATATATAAATATATATAAAGTTGAGACTTCAGCCGTGAAGAAATTCAAGATGCCTCCTTTCTATTGAGCTACCATCCTTATAGGATAGTTTTAAAAACTTTTGCTGTTTTGAGATGTTTCATGTGTTGCGTAAGGACAATTGCAGTGGCTAACAGCAGACAAAAACAAAGCTCAATGAAATATGGAGCAAAGGAAAAAAGGTGCAAGCTGAATTTATGTAAATATTAATTTTACAGGATTAATCCATAGTGAAACGTCTTGAAACGAATACATATAGGAAAAATAAAAAGTGTTATGTTTCTGCATTTTGCTCTTTCTATTTTATTTAGTCATGTGACAAAGTGCAGGCCAGAGAGCCGGAGTCAGCACTCTGTTTACAAACAGCTCAAATCAAGCAAGGCAGAATAGAACTGATTCAACAGGCTGTGCTTAAACTGTGGATGGGGCAGAATTGAAAGGCTTATTTACCATTGGGCAGGTACAGGAAGGCTGTGAAAGGGTCCTAGGCAGCTGGTGGAGGTGCGAGATAGCTTTTCCTAATCTGTTACAGAAGCAGAGCCCCTCAGAACTGCTAGGCTAGGGCTGTATATATTGTGAAGGTGGTGGGATCCTACTTTGTAAATACACTGCACAAGCACAAAGGTGTCTATTACTTCATGGACTGGAATAGAGGCAGGAGTTTGAAAACCCTGTTACACATCACTAGAACAGTAGCATTCAACCTTTAATAATGAAAGAAGCACTTGATCATTAAATTACAAAGTAATCAAGCATACAAAACTGAATAAATATTCTTATAATATGGTAATATTACACATTTTCCCATTAGAGCAACTTCTTAAAACTAATGTATGAGCACAATTGACATAACCATGTACTTTAGTTAGCTTCCTGTGTAAGTACTCATTCACCTCTTCGTATGAGTCTGTCTCTTTGAATATATGTACGTGTGAGCACAGTTATGTTTGTATGTGTGTGTTTGAAATTGACAATTCCTCTACCCAAGAAAATGGCTGCAATGAGACATCAGCGTACTGTATTATGTACAATACAGGTTATCACATGATGTATTGCTCGGAACTGAAAGATAACCACATGCAAAGATAAGATGAGCCACGGACTTAAGAACCTCAGGTTGAGCAACATCGCACCAGAGCAGAATGCTTTGGGACACCGGTTTACTGGTGTCAGAACAGTGCCCAAAACAAGAAATTATCCTCCTGCAGTTCACCTTCCAAAACATCCAGCTTCTCTGTTTCTTGTTTTTGATCACTAGCTCTTTTGAATGATTTTCTTGTCTCTAAACACGTTGCTTCTTTGCCATGTAGCTATCTTTAGCAGCTCATTATTTTCTGTGTATGGATGGGGTAAGATGATGGAGGCTGTTTGTGATGAGTAAAAGAAGAAAGTATTATGCATAAGAGGGAGGTTATAGTTATAAGGAGCGGTGTGGTGTTCACCATATCAGTGACATTTTGAAAAATTTGCTTTTAAAATTACTTGAGCACATAATCTGAGGCACTGTAATTGGTTTTTACTCCACAGGGGCTCACAGGGGACTGGGTAATAGTTTATAAAATATACACAGAGATCAAAGTGGTTTGAAATTCAGACTGATTTTCTATCTTTTTTTGGGGTGGGAGAAATGGACAGACCTTCAAAACACTTTCATTTAAGGCCAGTTTCTGCTAGCAAGGGAAATTTAATCCACTCAAACCACCAAATCACCCAGTACATTTATTCATTAAAGTAATCAATCAGATGAAATAGGTTTTTTCTTTTTATGTATTAAATGGCAAAAATGATGAGTTCATAAAAATGTCAAGAAATTTTCATCTCTGCTATCTCTTTTCTTTGGTCAGCTGTCTTCAAGTGTATTATCCTATTTGTGGGAATCGTACTTATTCTGTCTCTCTCATAGAAAACAAGTACTGAGTGCTACACAGAGATTAAAATTAAATAGAAAACAGAGAGACTGTCAAACATAGCAGAAATCATGGCACTTGCTCTTTTGACTGGACACAAAAGCATCAACAGTTGTAAATTTCTGAATATAGTGCAGCGGTAGCATGACATTAATACATAAGTCACTGCAACTTGTTTATATGTTTGCTAGTGTCTACCAATTTGTCAGGATCTATGTCCCTTTCCCTTATGCAGTTGGCTTCCTTCATTTTGAAAATGAATGCTTTAGAAGAAGTTATACATGTCCCTTGATCATCAACATTTGATAACCACAGACAATATTGCAGTTATATAGCTATGCTATTTATAATGCAAGTTGTTTCTTGGAGATTTTTAATATAGATGAAGAGTGAGTAAAAATGTCAACTGTACATTTACAAGATGAAATCGAATTACATTTTCTGTATATTCTATAAAGAGTGAATTTATATTCATTTCAATTTGGGGAAAGTGGAATAAATTTCATATTATTCTTTAAGTGCTTGTTCATCTATATAAATATATAGTGCACTCTAGGTGCAAATGTGCTCCATGCAGTCCAGATAGGATTCTTTTTGCCAGGATTGTCCATTGGAGCTGTCCCTGCGCTATGAGTGCCCTTAGGTGCCCCCACCACCCTTCGAGGGTACAAAGTAAAGCCAACTGCCTGTGGCTACAAGACAGAATAGAGTCTCTGTTTCTTGCACATATATGATTAAAACTGAAATTTTTGAAGATTAATAGTTAATTAGCTGGCTTTTTAAAGTTAGGTTTCCACTCAAGGTACTTTTTTCTCTGTCTTTTACTTAACAGGTATGGGGTTTCACCTGGGTCATAAGCATAAGTAACCTGGGTTCAAATATTGCCCCTCAAGAAAGGCAGCCGTACTAAGCAATAATGAGTACATTAGATGACCTACTTGTTTAGGTAAGGGGCATATCACTGAGATTTGCTTTATTTGTTGATTCTTTACTAAAAGAACCAACCTCCCCCTCCCCAAGGGAGGCTGAAAACAAGGTTCAGTATTTTTAAACAGGAAGAATAATTGCAACAGGAACAATTTACTCAGGGTCATGGTGGATGCTCCGTCTCTGGCAATTTTTAAAAGAAAATTGGATTTTTTTTCTAAAAGATATGCTCTAGGAACTGTTTTGAGGAAATTCTGTGGCCTGTATTTCATAGGAAATCAGACTGGATAATCATAAGGTCCCTTCTGGCCTTGGAATCTATGAATCTTAAAGTTCTAATTACTGGACAAGTTAATGAGGCCAGTCCTGAATCTGGGTAAACAAGATCCACTAATATTCTGAACAGTCTTTCACTAGAAGTACTCTAATCACTGTGAGTGCTAGTGTAACCTTCGGGTGGGCTAAAATGTATTTAATTGCCCTTCTCCAGTGCCTCACAGAAATCTATCCCAATTCCTATGGAGAAAGCAGCTGGAGACCCAGGATCCAGTCTGTATGGGACTCATGGCAAAGATTGCTCAGTTACCCTCCCACATTACTACTAAAAACAAACATAACAATGAACTTTATTAAATTCCAAAGGGGTAGCCATGTTAGTCTATTGTAGAAAGACAACAGAGTCCTGTGGCACTTTTAAAGACTAACAGATTTATTTATCGCATGAGCTTTCGTGGGAGAAAATCCCACTTCATCAGACGCTTTGAAGATAGGAAAGTTACAGAGTGGGAGGAAATTAAAGATGCTATGTCATACACTCCCCTGCATTTAATTTCCTCCCACTCTGTAACTTTCCTATCTTCAAAGCGTCTGACGAAGTGGGATTTTCTCCCACGAAAGCTCATGCGATAAATAAATCTGTTAGTCTTTAAAAGTGCCACAGGACTCTGTTGTCAATGAACTTTATTAACTACTAACTAAATAAACCTTATCCTAAGAAAACAAAGTACAATTAACCACGAACAATCCCTACAGAAACCCCCACATGAAAGATACCCAAGAGTCCCAAAGTCTGTGTGGAGTTCACCCAACTCTCAGCTACAGTCTCTGTTCCAGTGTAGAGGCTTGAGTGGCAAGAAATAGCTGTCCTCTTCTTTCTTTGCTGGAATCCTCTGTAGCATTCCATGTAGGCTTTTTCTTCTCCTTTGCAACCAGCCCTCAGTCCCACATGCATGTCTGCAAGGTCTGTTGCAAATGACTCCATTACAGGGAGAAAACATCTTGTTCACTCCTGGCTCAGCTTCTCTCCAGAGAACTGAGCACATGGTCTCCTTTCAAGGCAGTTCCTGCCTGCTGTCTGCACAGACTGCTGCTCTCATTTGACCTGACTGACCACACCAGCAGGACACCCTGTGGAGCATGCTCAAAATGCTACCACTCCCTGCTTCTGGAAGTTTCTAGTTGTGGGGAGCTAATCTGCCCAGCAACAGTAACCCACTCTCAGCAGGTCTCTCAGAGATAGCCTTTTCAGGCATATGGGTTACACTAGTATGTCATCTGGAGCTCCAACATCTTAGGCATTCTCTTCTGCTGCTTCCACTTCTAAAGCCTCTTCATCAGCAAAAAGTGGTAGGACATAGTACAGCTTTTCTAAAACAGAAGGACAGGTTTCCAGCTGAGAAACCTGTTAAAGAAAAGAGGCATAGATTGCTTGATGTCTCTTCTCACAAGGATAGCTGAAAACCTGATCTAGGTTCCTGTGGCATGTGAAAATATCCATAGAATCATAGAAGTGTGGAACTTTAAGAGACCTCAAGATGTCAAGTCCTGTCCCCCCCCACCCGTGCATCGGCAGAACCAAGTAAACCTAGACTATCTGTAACATGTGTTCGTCCTATCTTTTCTTAAAAATCTCCAGTGACGAGTTCCAAAGGAGTAGCCGTGTTAGTCTATTGCAGAAAAACAAACGGAGTCCTTGGCACTTTTAAAGACTAACAGATTTATTTATCGCTTGATTCCATAACTTCCTATGGAAGTGTACTCCAGAGTTTAACTAATCTTGATGGCTATGAATACACTAGAAAAGTGAAGTCGACTTTTGATAAGTCGACTTAATAAGGTTGATTTTCAAGTCGACTTAAAAATTGACCTTATTAAGTCGACTTAGTCCACTTTGTTAAGTCGACCTAACTGCCCTTAGGTCGACTTAACAAAGTGGACTTATGCGTCTACACTGGCCTAAGGAAGAGTTAGGTCGAGCTAAGGAGGCTTAAGTTGACCTAATGAATCCTAGTTATTAAGTCAACTTAAGCTTTCATTAAGTTGACTTAAGGAATTTCTTAAGTCGACTTAATGAAAGCCTAGTGTGGACGTGGCTTAATTTAAGTCAACTTAAGCCTCCTTAAGTCGACTTAAATTGCCAGTGTAAACGTAGCCATAGTTAGAAAATTTTTCTTAATATCTAACCTAAATCTCCCTTGTTGCAGATTAAACCCAATACTTCTTGTCCTATCTTCAGTGGCCATTGAGACCTGAAGACTTTTATCAGGTCCCTCCCTAGTCTTCTTTTCTCAAGACCAACCACACCCAGTTTTTAAAAATCTTTCCTCATAAGTCAACTTTTCTAAACCTTTTATCATGTTTGTTGGTTTCTTCTGGACTCTCTTCAATTTGTCCACATCTTTCCTAAAGCGTGGCACTCAGAATTGGACATGGTATTCCAGCGAAGGCCTTAGTAGTGCCAACTAGAGTGGGAGATTTACATCCTGTACCTTACAACATTTCTGGTAATACACCCCAAGGCTATGTCTACATACTAACTTAAATTAGTTTGAATTAACTTAATTCGAACTAGCATGGCCACACTGGAATTTTAATTCGAACTAGCATGTCCATGCAGGGCACTGGCTAGTTCGAATTAGCAAGTTGCAGGAAGGTCATTATGGCAATTAGTTCGAACTAAGCACTTAATTTGAACTAATATGGCCACATTGGACTTAGTTCGAACTAACTAGTTGGAATTAAGCGTTAGTTCGAACTAAGTAATCGAATTAACTAGTTCGAATTAAGGAAGCCCTTAATTCGAACTAACTTAAGCCTAGTGTGGACAAGGCTTAAATTAGTTCGAATTAAGCTTCCTTAATTCGAACTAACTTGCAAGTGTAGACATAGCCCAAGATGATATTAGCCTTTTTTGCAATTGCATCACTTTGTTGATCATATTTAGTTTTGATCCGCTATATCCTCCAGATTCTTTTCAGGAATACTACTGCCTAGCCAGTTATTCCCCAACCAGTAAACCCCCGATTCTCTAAAGAATCGCAAATTGAATGGGCGGGCTCATTGCCGGCTGCGTCACCGGGCCAATCATTGAGTCAGCAGCCAGGCAGCAACAGGCGACGCTGATCAAAAGGCGACGCTGATTCGTGCAGAGAGCTGCTGGGTGGGCGGGAGGGCAGCCGTGCGCGCGAGCTATCTAATCCACAGGCTTATGCACAGCGTGGACTTGGATTCAGCTGCTGCGTGCGCACAGCTGTGTCAGTTATATGCGCGCGCAGGAGCTGCGACCACGTCCCGCCATGCATATATACAACTGTGGTTTAGTTATATAGATTGTTAGTTGTACATTTGATTTGCACATATCTTTATTGAATTTCATCTTGTTGAATTCAGAGCAGTTCTCCAATTTGTCAAAGTTGTTTTGAATTTTAATCCTGTCCTCTAAAGTGCTTGCAACCCCTCCTATCTTGATGTCATCTGCAAATTTTAGACACATACTCTCTGTTCTATTATCCGCAACAAGTAATTAATGAAAATATTGAATAATACTGCACTCAGAGCTGACTCCTGTAGAACCCCATTAGATGCATCATCCCTGTTTCACAGCAAGCCATTGATAATTACTGTTTAAATATGATCTTTCAACCAGTTATGCCCTTACATTATAATAATTTCATCTAGACCACATTTCTCTAGTTTGCTAATAAAAATGTCACGTGGGACTAAACCTTACTAAAATCAAGATATAGCATGTCCACTGATTTGTCTTTCTCTTGCTTCTAATGTATTTGAAGAACCTCTTTTTATTCCCTTTTATGTGCTTTGTTAGGTGTAACTTATTCTGTGCCTTAGCCTTTGTGATTCTGGCCCGACATGCTTATGCTATTCTTTTGTGGTGTTCTTTAGCAATTTCCCCCCTCCCTGCCCACCCCCAACAATTTTGTAGGATTTCTTTTTGATTTTCAGGTAATTAAAGAGTTCTTGATGGAGCTACATTTACCTCTTACTATTCACCATATCTTTCCTTCATATCAGAGTAGTTTGCAGTTGTGCCTTTAATATTGTCTTCTTGAGAAACTGCCAGCTCTCCTGAACACCTTTTCCCCTTAGATTTTCTTCCCATAGGACCTTATCTATCAGTTCTCTGAGTTTGTTTAAAATTTGCTATTTTTGAAGTCCATTGTTCTTATTCTATTACTCTCATTCCTTTCTTTCCTTAGAATCATAACATCAATCATTTAATGATCACTTTCACCCAAAATGCCTTCCACCTTCAGATTCACCTACAGTTCCTCTCTGTTGGTCAGATGCAATTTTAAAATGACAATCTCCCTGGTTACTTCACTTTCTGAAATAAAAAGTTGTTTCATTTACATTACAAGAACGTAATGGAAGTTTTGTATTTTGCCGTACTATTTTTCCAACAGATCTCTGTGTAGTTAAAATCCCTCATTACTACTAGGTTTTTTTTGTGGATACTACTGTTATTTGTTCCAGAAATGCCTCATCCACCTCATCTTCCTGATTTGTGTTTTATAGTAGACTGCTGTCACAACTCCATTCCTATTTTTTATTCTTTTTATCCATACCCACAGACTTTCAACTGACTGACCTCCTTCTGAACCTCAGAACAGCTGAATTCTTGATGTATAATGCAACACCACCTCCCCCTTTGTCATGTTTGTCTTGCCTGAACAAGTTATAAATATATATACAAGTATTCCAGTCATGAGACTTTTTCTGTTGTCTCTGTGATGCCAATTAAGAATAATTTATCATATGAACTAATACTTCCAGTTCTTCTTGCTTAATCCCAGTACGCTTAGCATTTATGTATAGACATCCAAGATGTTAAGCAGATTTCCCCCATTTATTTCCCTCTTGTTGCTCCCATGACTGTATTGTAATTTTCCATTTCCCTTCTAACATTTAGCCCTCTATTAAGGTGCCTTTTTATGCTTACTTATGGGTTTTTGTCATCCACATCCTTTGAACCTAGTTTAAAGCCCTCCTTATTAGGTTAGTGAGTCAGTATGTGAAGATGCTTTTCCCATTCTTGGCCAGGTGGACCCATTCTTTTCCCAGCAGTTTTCCTTTCTAGAACATCATTCCATGGGTCGAGGAAGCTGAAGCCCGTCTGTCAACACCATGTATGTTGGCATGCATTCATCTCCAGGATGCATGTGTCCCAGCCTGGGGTCATACCCTCAATTCTGGTTACTCTCAGTACACCGATTCTGGCTATGGAGTCCTTTCAGGTGGTCTCTACTACTGTGGCATTGTCTGCTGGACAATTGGTATCAATGTTGATGGCTCCTGATCTGGTATTGAGAACCTCAGTACCAACATTGTTAGCACAGTCTATTCCACTACTGAATGCCTCAAAATTACTGCATACAGTTCTGATTTGAATCATCATGGGTCTGCTGCAGCCCGTGAGTGTTAAACCTGTAGAATTTAGATTCACGCTTTCTCACTGGTCTAATAAATAGTTAATTATGTGAAGTGGAACAGCTTTAGCAAGAGAGATTGAGAGAGACTAACAACAGAATAACCGGTATCCTGGAAATCAGAGAACTCACCTGGGATAGAAAAACCAGGTTCAATTCTCTGTTCTGAATCGAAGAGTTGGCACTTGAGCCTGGGTGTCCTACATCTCAGAGGTAATGCCTTAATCACTAAGTTATTGGTTTTTCTGGGCTAAGATTCCCTCTGACCAGAAATTCCTGGACTTAAAAAACCTTCCTGACAAAAATGTATTGAAAATGGATACATTTGCACAAAAAGTTTGTTTTGATGGATCAAAAATTTTCAGTAAAAAGTGGTTTCATCAAAAAATTCCTGGCCAGTTCTGCCTTCAGTATATGAGAACACAAGAGTGGCCATCATGGGTCAGACCAATGGTCTATCTAGTCCGGTATCCTGTCTTCCGAGAGTAGCCAATGGTAGATACTTCAAAGGGAATGAACAGAACAGGGCAATTATTAAGTGATCCATCCTCCGTCATCCAGTCTCAACATCTGGGAGCAGAGGCTTAGGGACATGCCAAGAGGATAGAGTTGTATACCTGACCATCTTGGTTAATAGCCATTGATGGACCTATCCTCAATGAACTTATCTAGTTCTTTTTTGTATCCAATTATAGTTTTGACATCCCCTGGCAATGAATTCCACAAGTTTACTGCACTTTGGGTGAAAAAGTACTTTCTTTTGTTTTAAACCTGCCGCCTATTAATTTCATTGGGTGATTACTGTGTTTTGTGTTATGTAAACAGGTAAATAAAACTTCCTTATTCACTTTCTACACACCACTCCTGACTTTGTAGACCTCTATCATGTCCCCTTACTCATCTCTTTTACAAGATGAACAGTTCCAGTCTTTTTAATCTCTCATTGTATGGAAGTTGTTCCATGCCCTTAATCATTTTTGTTGCTTTCTTTGTACCTTTTCCATGTCTAATATCTTTTTTGGGATGGGGCAACCAGATTACAAACAGTATTTAAGGTATAAATGTACAGCGGATTTATTTAGTGGCATTATGATATTTATTATTATCTATCCCTTTCCTAATGGTTTATAATATTCTGTTCTAACTGCCACTGCACATTCATTGGATGTTTTCAGATAACTATCCACGCTGATTCCAAGATTTTTCTCAAATGATAACAGATAATGTAGACTCCTTAACTTTGTACTATAATTAGGACTATGTTTTCCAATATATGTTACTTTGCATTTTTCAATCCATCTGCCATTTGATCACTGCTTGAATGTCACCAAGACTGAAATTTGTATGGAGAAGCATTAGAAGAAGAAAGAATGGTGATTTACTTTACAGTAACTGTGTTTCAAGATGTATTGCCATATATATCCGATAAACAACACTCCATCCCTGCTACTGTAGAGTCTTTTAACATCTGGGCTATGTCTACACTGCAAAAAGTTAGGTCGACTTTGTTAAGTCGACTTAATAAGGTCGACTTTAAGTTGACTTAAAATCGACCTTATTAAGTCGACTTAACAAAGTGGTGTCTATGGACATGGACTAAGTCCACTTTGTTAAGTCGACCTAACTGCCCTTAGGTTGACTTAAAGTGGACTCAAACATGCACACTGGGCTTAGGTCGACCTAAAGAAGGCTTAGGTCAACCTAAAGAGGCTTAAGTTGACCTAATGGGTGGTTCTTATTAAGTCGACTTAAGCTTTCAGTAAGTCGACTTAAGGAATTTCTTAAGTTGACTTAATGAAAGCCTGGTGTGGGACGCGGCTTTGTTTAACTTGACTTAAGCCTCCTTAAGTCGACTTAATTTTGCCAGTGTAGACATAGCCCTGGATTCTGTATTGGCAAGGGAACTGAAGGTTGGTTGGTCCCACTCTGCCCTTTATGCTCTCAGCTGATAGAGGAGTGAGGACACTCTGGGCTCAGGTGTGGCCCCAACAGACACAGCTGGCCAAAAGATTCTGGTCTCTAGCTGTTGGGGTGCATGTGTACCTACAGTGACATACACATGGACAACACATCTTGAAGAGCCATATTTACTATAAGGTAAGAAACATTTTTTTAAAAATTTAAGATATGGGTTAGGAATTTTATTTAAGATCTCAGATACTACAGTGACTTTCGTATCAAAGTTACTGTAGTATCTGAGATATTAAATAAATCTGCCAAATCACACAGAATCAGATCGCTTAAGAAAATGAATCAAGGACCCAATTTTGCTCCCATTCTAGTTAATGAAAGAAGGAATAAACTCTGAGGGTTTAATCCAAAGCCTGCTGAAGTCAATGAGTGTGTTTTTTCTACTTAAAAATAATTATAAAATACTAAAAGAGAGTAGTGTGAGAACTTTAAGCTGTTTGATGAAGCACAGTTCAGATTCTCAGCAGATGAAATCTGCACAGCTCCATTAACCACAGATGCATTCCTGGGGTAAATTCATTCACTTCAGAAGTGTTAGGGAAGAATATGTCTCATTTTACTTCTAAAAATACAAATAAAGTTTGAGAGTGAATTTAATTCATTCCATCACTTACTGTCACAATGATGCGAAAGGGAAAATATAAGTGAGCTCTAGACAATTAAATCAGTGAGGATTGTATTATTTGTATGACTATAGCACTCAAACTGGGGTTCCATTGTGGTAGATGTGATCCAACCACATACTGCTTGTCTATGTGATATGGCAGTGCATTCCAAATGTGGCCAAATTGTAGAGTATTCTAAAATGCTGCTCTCTGACTGCCCTGTATAGACCTCTTGATGCACTCCTAAAGGTTCCTGCTGCATGTGTATGTATTACTGTTTCAAATGGGACTATGTCAGTGTGCACTGGGTACATTTTAGAGTGCTTCAGAGCGGTTTACATAGGGCAATAAAGTATAACATTTTAGAGCACTCTACAAATTACACTCCTCTCTTGCTCATTGTTGTATTGTGAGACAAGCTCATAGCGAGACACCGGGCCTGCCCCCAAGAAGTCACAAAATTAATGGTTGAGAGAGACCGGGAGGATTAGCATTCCCATTTTACAGATAGTAAAAGAATCACAGAGACTATGGGACAGGTTTTAAAGATTTAGGCACCTAACTGCCTTGGTAATTAATAGGAGTTGGGTGCTTTTGAAAATCCCATTAGGTATCTATCTCTATCTTTCAATGCCTAAATATCTTTACAGATCTGATCCTAACTGCCTTGCCCAGAATAATAGCGGAAGCATACAGCAAAGTCAGGAACTGAACCTGTCTCTTGAATTCCAATTCCAGCACCATCATTGTCCCTCTCATCTGTGACATTCGGTGTCATGATGCAATTATGGCACATGTCGTGTGAAAAAGGAAAGGTCCTAGTGGGGAAACGGGGGTCCAGAAATTAACGAAGGGGGATGAATGAAAACTAAAAACTCTGTAATGCCAGCTAAGCCCAGAAATGATCCATACATGCTACTTTTATAGAAGAAAGTAACATCCCACCTGGCTAGGGTTTAGGAGGTAGCAAAGAATATATCCTTCAATGTTAGAATCAGAAAATATAATTCTTAAATGTTTGGTACTCTGTGAAAAATTTGCCATAGGTTTCTGCCTTTACTTTTTATTTTGCAATATATCCCCTCTTCTTATATCCATGTTCTTTCAGACCTCCTCTATAGCATGATCTTCCTGTGTGAGCACACTGAAGAGAATGAAACCTAGGATCTATTTTCCAAGGATAGGCAGCCTGAATACTTTGAAGAAAGAATAGAACTTAGGCTATGTACACACTACAGACTTGTCCCGCAATAAAGTTGTTGTGGGACAAGCAAGCGTTATAACTATAATGCTTCCCCCGTCCACACAGCACTCCTTGTAATGAAAAGGAGCGTTCACAGGCTCCTTTGAATTTTCGTTACAAGGAGCTGTGCATGGTGGGCACCTATCCCACCATGCACTGCCACAGCCAGCCTTTGGGCTGGCAGCAGGGCTGCTTCCTCCCTTCTTGCCCCACAGGGCCATAGGGCTGCCCGGGGGGGGGGGGGGGGTTCTCTGCGGCTGCCCTGCCCTGCTGGAGCCCCACTGTGAGGGTGTTCCCCTGGGAGCAGGGCTCAAGCCACAGGCAGCAGCAGAGCGGGTTTCCCCAGGGCTGGGGCTATGCTGCCGCCAAGAAGCCGGTGCTCTTGGCAGCTGGAGCGCTGCTGCCCTGGGGAATCCCCAGGGCAGTGGGGCTCCAGCTGCCGAGAGCCCCGGCCCCGTGTAGGCGGCTCACAAGCAAGAGCTGCCAGCCCAGGTGGCCAGTCCCCGGAAGCTACCAGGGTTCCTGGTGGCTCCAACAGCAGTGGAGTTCCTTTGGCAGGAGCTCCGCTACTTGTCAATTTCACTGCTCTGCTAGAGCAGTGAAATTGACAAGTATGACAGCTCCCGTGTCCCAGAGTGGCCTCAATTGGCACTCTGGGACATTTCCGGAGGCTGTCAAAAGCGCCAGGAGCATACATACTGGCTCTGTCATGGAGCGGCTGTTCCGTGGTAAGCTTAACCACGCTCGTTTAGGTAGGTTACCTGTTGCGCGGCAAGAAGGCTGTTGCCGCGCAACAAGCAAGATTGTAGCATGTACGCTGACAGCCTTATTGCGTGGTAAAGCTCCTTACCGTGCGATAAGGCTGTAGTGTGTACAAGCCCTTATAGGCTGGACCTGAGGCACACTGGCAGTTACTCCTTCATCTTCCTCATAAACCTCATTTCTGTCTGCAAAAGCTTTAACCTTTAGTTCTCTCTCTCTGGATTCAGAATAATTACATATTTTAGAAAGCTCAAAAGAAATAGAAAAGTAAAATAGGGACATAGGATTTGCAATACCAATGCAGATGAGAGGTAAAATTCAGTATCCAAAGGATAATGACAATTCACTGGTGTCTCAGAGAAAGGTGAAATAATTCATAATGCACCAAGCCAAATATATCCCTGCTTTGATGGAGAATGGTAGTGATGATGGAAAATCTTATTGCTCATCCTTTCTGGCAACCAATTTATGCCCTGAAGCCTAAGGTCTGATTTTCCCTATCACTGTTTTAGCTTGAATAGCTGCGTAGTAACAAATAGCAATAATAATAATACATTTAACAGTACAGTACCTAATAAAGTTCTTCATTGGCAAGTCTGACAATGTAAACTCTGATCTGCATCTCTTGATGATGCAGAACTGCAAGCTGACAGGAGCAGTTAGTGATAACTTGAGACACAAATGCTGAATCATTAGTGCCTCCAAGGAACAAGGGAATAGGATATTATAGGGTATTTTTATTTAAAAACATTGCTATCAAGAAACACAAAAAGCAGTAAATAATATTAAGCAATCAATAAGAAGTGGTGTTTATATAATGCCTTCCTCTCATCACCCAGGTGAAGGAAGGAGGTAGTCCTAGATTTCACTTTGAATTTTCTGGATTTTGTAAGCTTAAATGGACTGTTGTTTTAACACCTTCCATAGGTGCTAAGCACCTTGTAGGACTGGGCCCAGAGGACAGAAGCAGTCTACTGTAGCCATTCTAGAAACATGCTGCACTAACATCAGGGAAGGATCAGGAAGACAATCCTTAGCCCTGAGCACTAGTATATATAAATGAAATAGGGTTATTGGGGGCAGCATCATTCATTAAAAGTTCCTTCTAAATGTAAAACACCCAGTTCCCTTGACCTAGTCAGTTTTTGGCTATGAAGTCTGGTTGTGACAAAAATGATATTAAAATAAGAATACCCTGAAATTAATAAAAGCTAGGACATTCAGCGTTAAAGCCCTGATACGCCTAGGCAGAATACTGTAGTTGATGTGGCCCTTAAAGTGGCCTCTCAGAAAAGTGGTTGATTTTACAATATTGGTCTAGATACTTGGCTTGTGTAAATCACTATTGACTGCAGTATAGTTACACCCATTTATGGAAGCTGAAAATATGGTCCATGACCTGCAATAATTTAGTTTAAAAATATTTTCACAAGAATGTATGTACAGTTTCATGTTTCTTTTTCCTTTTCAGTATCTTTTTCTTTTAGTGTTTTTCTATTTGTGCACAATAGAGGGGAATCAAATAATGTGGCCAGAACTTTTAAAGGGCTTCTTAATTATATTATGGATTGAATAGCACTTTATTTTAAGCAGGGGCAGGCTAAGAGAGGGGAGGGGCTTGTTGAGGCTATAGCTGCCCCTAAATTTGCCTTAGGCCCCCTTCATAGTTGTTCCTCCCAGTGCAAAGTCAAACATTATGCAGAAGTAAGGGCGGCCGGAATGGCATTACCACGTTTTCTTCTCTGCTGCTGCTGGTAACAGTGCTGCTTTCAGAGGTGGGTGGCCGTAGAGCCACGGCTGCTGGCTAGGCACCCAGCTCTGAAGGCAGATCCATGACCAGCAGCAGGGTAGAAGTAACAGTAGAATAGTATGGCACTGCCATCCTTAGTTCTGCATTGATGCTGGCTCTGACTTCTATCAGCATGATTTTCTGCCCCAAAATAATACTGGGCAGAAGCAAAACAATTGTGATTTCACTAAGCTTGAGTTCAGCAAAATTTTCCTACTTAGTGGGGAAAATATCCAGAAGCTGTCCCCGAATCCTCAATCACTGTCTTGAAATTTACAGCCATCTTACAAAAGCTGCACGGTCCTTTTTTGGGCCCAGGAAGGATAACACTTATGATGCTGGATGCAATGGTGAGGTCTTTTAAAACTCCAGACGACTTAAAGTCAACTCCTTCTCACCTGAAAAGGATGCACACTCTTTGGCTATGTCTAAACTTACAAAAGCTAATTTTAGTTAGTTTGAATTAACTTAATTCGAACTAGCATGGCCCCACTAGAATGCTAGTTTGAACTAGTCATGTCCATGCAGGGCACTTGCTTAGTTCGAATTAGTTAGTTGCATGAAGGTCAATCTGCCGATTAGTTCGACCTAAGCAGTTAGTTCGAATTAATATGGCCACATTGGCTTAATTCAAACTAACTATTTCCAATTAAGGGTTAGTTCGAACTAAGCAATCAAATTTATTAGTTCGAATTAAGGAAGCCCTTAATTCAAACTAATGAAAGCCTAGTGTGGGCAAGGCTTAAATTAGTTCAAATTAAGCTTCCTTAATTCGAACTAACTTGCAAGTGTAGATATAGCCTTTGGAAGGCTATAATATTTTTGTTAACTATCCCAACCTCTGGGACCCTAGGCTTAAAAGAACTAGCATACACAAAACAGACAAGGAGTCCTGTGGCACTGTGAACAAATATATTTATTTCATGAGCTTTCATGGATGTAATCCCACTTCATCAGATGCATGAAACAGAAGCTGTAGCATGTCAGGTGAATAAATACATACAGAGAAGGGTAAGTCACGAGGTCAGTTCAGTCTTTTTCCATAACAAGTTTTGATTCAAACAGTGTGAAACAACAGATGAGAAGGTGAGAATGTTAAAAGAGGGGAAAATCACCTTTGGTAATGAGTGAGCCATCCTAAATCCCTCTTCAGACCTAATCTAATGGTGTCAAATTTACATATGAATTCCAGCTCTGCAGTTTCACATTGAAGTCTGGTTTAAAGTGTTTCTGTTGAAGCACTGTAACTATCAAAGCAGTGCCAGAGTGATGGGTGGTGGGTGGGCATTGGCTGGGCCCTTCAGAGTTCTCTCAAGGTGGAAGGGAGGATGGCTGCCCTTCTTCTTGGACCACGTGTCAGACCCGTAGGGGAATGGGGGCCTGAACTGCCAGTGCCCAGAATGAGTCTGAGGTCAGGCTGACCAGACAGGGCAGGCCTGAAAGACAAGACCGGGTTAGTCCCCAGCCCCTGGCAGCACTGTGCCCTTGCTGTCTACTTCTTGCAAACAGCACCGTCCCCACCAAGCAGTGTGTGTCTCCCCTCAAGCAGTGCACCCCTGTAAAGCAGCCCACCACTTCTCACCCCGTCCAGTTTCCTCTGACCATCTGTTCCCCCCCGCCCTCCACCACAGCAGTGTGATCCTCCAGCTATCTGTTCCCCAACACCCCCAGCAACACGTCCTCTGGCCATCTGTCTCCCCTCCCAAGTAGCACACCTCCCCTAGCCATGTATGCCTCCTCTCAAGCAGTGTGCTCCCCCCCCCGATCAAGCAGCATGCCCTCCCACCAGTATTGCCCCTCTCAGCTGAGTATTTCTCCCCCACCCTGACCAGCAGCTGTCATCTCCCCCAAGGCAATGTAGCCCCCCTGCAATAAGGATGGAGGGTCTGGACACAAATGCAAGCATTAGTGTCCCCGGGGAACATGCCACTGCACCAGAGCATGTTTACCCTTCTTCTAATGAATTATTTTTTCCGAAATCCATGCGGGGTTAGCAAGGTGACTATACAGACATCTAGAATCAATTGTCTACAATGCTAGCTTGTTTCATAAACTGTTTGTTTAGTTAACCCAGGGTCACCATTTCTTGCTTGCCAGACAGCTGTGGGATGACAATGTTCTTGGGTCTCAGAGCCTTTGATCTGGAAGAGACTTACATATGTCCTTAATGGATTTCAGAGTGCAATATCCAAAGTTGAAAAATAGCTTCTTTCAGGTAGTCAGTTTAATAAACTTTCTGGGCCAGATCCTCAGCTGCTCTAAATCAGAATAGCTTGGAGCTAAGGAACTGGCTTACTAATGGTTACATTGGCACCTGACCCCTTGTGGCTGTGCCTGGCACGGTGTAGTGATGGTTCGAGATTTCCCATGGAAAGAAAACATTATATACCATTTAATGTCAGGTATTCTGTACTTCAAATTGGTGGAAAGCCTGTTATTTTTACTCAGTGGGATGAAACCAACATTATTATTTCTACAGCTCTAATGTCAGGACTTTTTATTTCCAGTAGGGTGACTACACAGACTTCCTTAACCAATAACCCAACATCCACCCCCATGAAAAATCTTGGGCAGTCTGAAACACATTAGAACACACAAAACAAGACTGACTCCAGGCTGCAGTTAAAATGAAAATGCCTAGTCTGCTGATAGCAGAGGGTGAAATTTGCCTAAAAATGACATTTTCTGACACATCAACAACTTCTGGATTGTCTCCAGTTCACCAGATGATGTGAGCAGAAAAACAGTCTCTAAACTAAATTTGAAGTAAACCAACTCTCTCTCTCTCTCTCTCCTTATTTGTGGTACTGTAAAATAAAATACAGCTGACACTGGAGGTATAGACACATAGGACCAGATTTGCCAAAGCTGGCATAAGAAGGGGAAAATTATACCTCTCTATGCCAGCCTGGTTCCTTAAATACCAAAGGGGAAACTTCCAAAAGAGAATAGATATAGTACCTCCATTGCTCATTCTCAGGATTTCCTGCTGTAAGGAGCAGCTTTTGGTTGAAGCCAGGACTCCATACAAATCTTATTGACAAAGGAGCTGAGGTAATGCATTGAATCGAAATGGTCACTGAACACTCTGGCTGTGCCACATTCCCGATCAGTACTGCCCATTTTTTGGCCAGACCTGCCCTTTAACCCCTGCTCTACCCTTCAAGCACTGCAGCAGTTTTCTCAGACCAATAGATTTTTCTGTTTCATTGTCTCTGGACCGGTGGCTATACCAGCAGAAAGTGGCCTAGATTCTGAGGTGACTGGACCATGAATTTATTCACAATGAATAGATATATTGGGGCCAGATTCTAACCTAGTGTAAATCAACAGAGCTTCACTGACACTGATTTTCATCAGCTAAGGGGCTGGCCTATAGATTTTTTTTGATATATGGAATTTATTCATCCTGATGGGGAGAAAATATCTTAACTATTTGCTCTTGTCTTCATCACTCATGAATTGATCTACTGCCAAAAAAAAAAAAAAAAAATCCCTACCAGCAGTGAAAATGACGATAGACAGACAGATAGATTTGATTAGATTAGATCAGATTTTCATGGATATGCTAATGGCTAAAGTTATTTTTTTAACCTCTAACTTTTTTTGTGGGAAAATAAAAAGCACAGGAGGAAAATTGTAAGTTCAGTAAATCTGTGTATATGGAAATGACAAAATTTGTCTGTGACTATGGTAATCTTCTGTCCCAGCTAACAAACTGTCTTAAAGTGGTAGTAAAAGACAAAAGGCAGGTGGAATTTCACTATTTTTGCCATCTATGCACAGCTGTGCTAATTGGAAGAAATGGTTACATTTCACATTGGATCAAATGTTGTTCAAATGCTCATAAAATATTGATCTTTCATGAGGATATATTTAATTCCTCACTTTCACTTGTAAATCCACAATTTAATCTCTTGACAACATGGTGTCAATAAGTAGATTCCAATCCATTCCAATAAATGCCATTAAAACCAGTTAAGCTTTGTTTGTGTATATGCCTGTGTAAAGTTTACATTGCTTCTCGGTACTTGGGGCCAAGATTGAAAGGGTCCTGATTTGTGCAATGTGCTAATTTGTTTATGTAAAATCAGTATCTAATGAATGCCAATCCAAAATATGACCTCAACTGTGTTATCCAGTACCCATCTAATTAACTTTGTGTATCCTGATTGAGCTGCAATGGAGATTTGGCTGTTCTACACATAGTCTGAATGTGATATTGGGGTTGAAGCCACTGAAATTCCATTATGGATTATCGTATCCACTTTTGAATCAGTGATGAGTAATGACAGCGTACTGGGATCCAGTGCAGTGGATCACCGTTGAGGATCCCTACTGAAAAATACTGAGTGCCTTCCAGCTGAGAGTTGAGAATGCTCAGTATTTGTTAGGAAGTGTTCAGTTGATTATAGGATCAAGCCTTAAGTAGGGAAAGAAAAGCTAAATTACTGTCTCAAAAAAATCTAATTTACCAGTAGTGGCAAAGCACTATACACAAGTGTATTTAATATGAGAACAAGTACTTTTACTTTTTGCACATATCTAAAAGCAATTTACGTAATAGAAACTTTGATTTCGAACTTTTCAACCTTCTGTGAATGCTGTTTTTTCTTTTCTCCTTTTTTGTTGCTGTCTCTCAAGTAGCCAGCTGATGTCACTGTGGTACTATGTCTCTGACCTCTATTTTTTTGGCTGTTTTAGAAAAGCATCACGTTGCTGCTACAAGAAAAGACATGACAACATATTTTTTCCCCTCACAGATACAGTTTATAAAAATGGGGACTAACTGATTGCTGTAATTTTGATGGAAATTTACCTGTAGGCAAGACTCCAATCAAACCCATATTATTAACAGAAAGCTGATTAAGTAATGAATATAATTGTCCAAATCTACAAACTGATTCAGTTTGTCTAATAACCCATCAGTTTGTCTTTCCTCTTGCCATTTTCCCTATTTATATTTTGCTGTGTATGCACTTGTAAGTGCACAGATAAAATCTCTATAAATATAGAAGTCATAGAAGAAGGCTGAGATGGATGAATGAGAAAGAAGGTTACATCTGCTATCCAGTGTAATGAAATTCATCACTGTTCAAGAATAATTGGTGAAAATGGGCTATAAAGCTGGACTGATGATTTAGTGGGTAGCACTACACTCTCTCCCATGAGGTACACGTGTTCTGGAGCAACCTTGGATCTCTTATTCCTTGCTCTGTCTTGATTTGGAAATACGCAGTGTTGTTGTAGCTGTGTTGATCACAGGAGAGAGACAAGGTGGGTGAGATAATTTTATTGTCCAACTTCTTCTGAAAGAGAAGCTTTTGAGCTTCCACAGAGCTCCTCTTCATGTTTGGGAAATGTCTGGAAGTATCATACCAGTGACTGTATAGACTTCAGTTTGGTATGTGAGATTGGCTGTGAGTGCAGGTAACTTCATGTGTGACTGATCTGGGATGGCTGCAGTAAAATAACAATCACTCCTCTGGATGGGGGGGATAGGAAGGTAAGACTGTGAAAAAGCTGTCTGAAATGAAGAGATGGGATGCTCGCTTGATAATACTACACTATTGCTGAAGAGTTCCAGTCTGTTTTAAAGTAGATTTCCTGCCTTGCAGGGTGAATTCCACTGATTAGCATTGAGCTCCTGTATAATACTCTTATCTGTATTACCTGGGTTTAAAACCTTGGGGTCAAAAGAGTAAGTGAGACTCAATGGGACTATGGAGATATAAGGCGATGACTGGGTCATTCTACTTCTTTGGGGTACTTGCTCCCTATAATGGATAAGGTACTAGCCAGTCAGAGAAACTCAGTTCAAAGAGAGCTCAGAGTCAATTAAGCTTCAGAAAAGCTGTGTCCAAAGAAGAGAGCTCTGACCAGAGATATTAAGATTGAACCAGTAGAAGTTCCTATAGGAGATCATTTCATCCTCATAAAAAAAACGCTGTTTAGCTTCTTAAAGGGGTGCCTGTATATTCCTCTCAATGCTTCCTTCCCTACACAGCAGCACAAGATTAGCACAGAATTGTGGTTTGGAGATAGAGTAAGGGAAAGCTCGTGTCAGGTGCTCACCAGCTTCCCTCCCATGTGCCAGAAAACTGAGAAGGAAAACAAAAATGACATCACAGTATTGTGTTGTACAGGAGTGGTGTTTGAATATGGATATCAAAAATAAATGATGGAGAAAATCCTGTAAGTGCAAAGAGATTGCTAGTGAAAACCACCAGAGCACTGTGCAAGAATTCATGTAAACTAGGTTAGGGACTGCACTGCATGAAGGTAGGTTTCATGTTCCTGTTTGAACACAGATTTCCAAATGCCTATTTCAAGGGAAAGGTCAAGTAGATTCATGTAGCCCAAGTAAGTCCTGATGGGAATGGATTCACCTTCACTGTATTTTGACCATCAATTAGTGAGGATCCCAGGGCATTAATATGGAGTTCCAACAGTTAAGAGGAAGAGAAAATATTCCAGGACAGTAACAAGTGTCATATAGGGAACACAGTAGAATTTTAGTACAAGATACTAGGCTGAGGTGTAATCTCATTGGGATCAGCATCTTGCAGAAAAAAACATTTATATATTTATATATCTATCCCTATTTACACTAGAGATGCATTTTGCCTAATATATTGACCTTGTGCCAGTGTGCTACAGATATATTTACAGAGAGAACATAAATCTCTTCTCTTAAAAGTCTCCCAATTGATGAAGTCCTTAAATCTGCTGCTATACACATGACTATGTGCTGTACTCTCTGCTTGCTGCTATATTTTTTCCTCTTGCTGTATACACATTCCCCCTTTTAACATGCACATGATGATAAGCTGATATCTATGTGAGTTAGGACATGAAAGTTGCATTTTTAAAGCTTAGGCACGTAAGACATGAGGATAGATTTATATCCCATTTGCTCATATTTTAGCTGTGCCTTTACGTTGGTCTGACTAACATGTAATTCTTTTGTTTAGCAGGAGAGCGTTGTGGTTGCAATGCCACATTACAAGCATGTTTCTAATATCAAGGCTTTCCCTTCCTCTCTCAACTTTTTTTATATCATATGTCACAGCAAAGAACTGATTAACACATACTGTCTGCACGGCTGTATGTTTATCATCAGGTTAGTTGGACTGGACATGTGATTTTGGAGAATATACTGCCATTGGATACACTTAGTTCAAATGTAACCTGAAGTTTAATCAATAAAAATATCAGCAATAAATTTGTCTTGTTCTCCTTTTTTTATACTGCAAAAACCCCTCATTGCAACGGCTTTCAACTGCTCCTGCAGAGATGCCTCTGTCGCTTATTGAGTTCTCTGTGCTTCATACAAACTCCCTTTTTGTGTTGTCCCTACAGAAATCTGTCATGCTCCAATGATCTTGAAATATCCAGCGATTTGATTATTAGGTAGATGCCATTTGAATCTCCTTCAACTTTTGTAACGTATTTACACATGAAGAGTACTTTTACAAAATATGAAAATAAAAATATAAAACTTTTTAAAATGGTAAATAGCAGCCGATTTAAAAAAGTGAGAATGGAACTGCTTGGACATTTCTAACAGATGCTACATGAGTCAATGTCTGTAGCTCTAAAATGTATGAAAAAAAATGTTCACCAGACTGGACAATCCAACTAACTTGAGTCTTAAATGTGACTTGTAAAGAAAAACAATTAGGATTGTGCGCTTTTTGGTTTTGTTGCTTCTCTATGGTATATAGTGGCTGATAGGAGGAAGGGAAAAAGTCATTGTTTTTAACTTACAAATTCAGATCCTGTCTATGCTAGAAGAATCTGTGTAGTGGAATCTATAATAACTAAATGAAACAATAATTTCAGAAGAATGAAGAGCATGAATGCCATGTTATTTAGGAGAGAGAGAATTGTAGTCAGACTTAAAATTCTATTAAATAATGCTTATTTAACTTCAACAAGTAAATAATATTTGGGTGAAAATTCCCATATCACCTATTATACTATTCTTGATAGGTGAAATCTTGGCAAAACTCCCATTGACTTCAAGGGGGCAGGATTTTACCCAGTGTTTCTAAGAGAAAACAGCCCCACACATCAAGAAGAGAAAACTAAATTTAACTAAAAATAAAATTAAAGCTATGTATCATAATAATGTAAAAGGTCACCTTGCTTACTTTTAAAAACAACTTTTGCAAATCAACTTTAAGTACTGTGGCAGACAGAGCACACTCAGTCCCTGTGGGTCCTGCACTTCATGTAGTAGCAGCCAGCTGAGGCCCAGTTCTCCCACCTCCAAACCCCCACTGCTATGGGTCCTCAGTCCCTCCTACCTTGGGGCTGAGGATATCTGGAGTGCGCCAGGTTGCAGCCCCTTTCCCGGCTCCTCCAGAATCTTTTATTGAGGTTCTGGCTGCACTTCTCCCCACACTTATTCCTATATGTACTCCCAATCCGTGGCCCCACAAAGTCATCAGACCACCTCGCCAACCTCCTCCTGGCCCTCCTAAGGCCGCCATATATAAAACAAGGGAGAAGAGGTTGGCCAAAGGGGGTCTCTGTGACTGTGGGGCCTATTTTCAGCCCCTCATCTGATCATGTCTCTAGGCAGAGTTCCTCTGGGCAGCGTCCACTGGCTCCCTTGACACCTTCCAGGAGCAGTGTGCACTGTCTGAGGTTCTCAGCTCAGTGTCCCCTTCTGAGTCCCTAATTTTGAACCTATGACCCTCATATTCCTTACTGTTTTTACATTAGTTGTCCCCCAAACAGTCCAGTGCCTCCTCCCCTTAGGCTGGGGAGGGCTTTTAGAAGTGGGTGGGCTTGCGCCCGCCCACCTGCCAGTACCCAAATAGGAGCACCTTCCTGTAGCCCTCAGGTCTGACTCCGTCACAGTACTTTTCTCAAAAAGAAGCATTGGCATATCATTGAATCAGGATTTATTGGCTAGAAACCACTTACTCTGTATATAATACAAAAATAGAGGATGGGGTGGCTCCATAATTGATTATCAGTTTGGTCTTCTGCTTTTACTGTTTTCACTGAAATTTTCAATTTGAAGTGGTAACTCAAATCTAGAGAAATGTATAGATTATGGCATAGGGTTAGGGTTAATATCTTTCCCCTCTTAATTGTTTTAGGATTTTATATTGTACCAATCATCAGGTACTGAAAGCTAGATTTTTAAAGATATTTAGAAGCGTAAAGATTTATATTGGACATTGTAGGATTTACAAAACAAAAATCAACGGGAGTTAGGTTCCCACTCACTTTTGAAATCTCACTCAATGCCCTCTGTCATTAGGCACCTAAATACCTTTAAAAATGTGGCCCTGAGAGAACAAAGATCACTGTAATACCTAAAGTCTATCCTTGAAGACATTAAACCTAGAATGAAGAAACTACTAGAAGATATAATGCAAATAAAGGAATAATTCTGTACAGTGACAGCATATATTAGACTAACTGGAACTTTTCCACCTTTAATTTCTTTAATTCTTTGGTAGTCAAAGGGTAACCATCTTTTTCTTCATTTTGTCACTTTTTTTGGGTAGAAAACTCCAAATACATTATAAATTAATTCTGATTTCCATGGCATTTTTCCTGCCTGTAATTCTTAGTTTGAGCTAGAAACCTGAGTTTGTTTGTGATGTATAACTTTTATGTTCAGTTTAATTTGTATTAAATTTACTTAATTCTCCATAAGTTTCTGTTCTATTCATAAAACAATATATACTTCCATCAGTGATCAAAACATATATGTAAATACCCATGGAATAAAAGTTTAATATCAAAGAGGGTAAAGTGGCTGATTTTATATTTCTAAAGGTATTGAGATACCATAGTGCTGGGTCAAAGTATAAGATGCAAGATAAATTAGCTGGAAAAATACTGAATTCAGATCCTGCTGCTTTAATTTAATGCAGGGGAACTAGCCCTGCACGTTGTGACTGTTGGATCAGATGAATTCAGAAGTGAATACAGCAGAGTACAACCTCCTAAACTGTGCTAGGGCCCTGATTTAGCAAGCTACTTCAGCATATGTTCGATTTCAGGCATGTTAGTAGTCGCATGAAGTTAGTGGAACTATACATGTGCTTAAAGCTAAGTAAATGCTTAAGTGCTTTGTTTAACTGGGGCCTAAATTCAGTTTGGGTAGACCCCAGGCTCTGGTACTTCATACTGGTATTTGGTGTGACTGTGCATGAGTCTACTTATCTTCTAGAAATGTGCAAAAAGATTAACCACCTTTATGTTGTAGGCTCTTTATTAAAGAGTTATAATTAGAAAAATGACTATGCAAACAGAGTACCTTCTTTCTCAACATTAAATATTTCATTAGCAGGAAATTTGTGACATTCAGACATTATTTTGGAGTGGAAAGTCATGTCAGGGCCAGATTAAGGGGCGTTGGGGCCATGGACTGCCCACCATTATGCCCCGCTGCCCCCACATGGAGCCCCAGGCCTGCACCAGGGTGTCCTGCTTGTGGGCTGGTGCTAGGGGTCCCTGGGCCAGAGGACATTCTCTGTGGTGCTCCTGCCCCAGAGGCGGGGCCAGGCCAGTTAGTACATGAGGCCTTTGGTGCGGCCCTCCTGGGACCTGGAAGGTGGTGCTGGAGGCCACAACATGCACCAGAGAGCCCTGCCCCCAGAATGAAAAGGACACATGCCAGCCTGCCCCACCCTCAGGGGCAAACCAGCTGGCCCAAGGGCGGGGTGGGGCGGGAGGGCCATGGAGCCCAGCCTCTGCCCACAGGGCCTTGGCCGCCCCATTGTTGGCAGGGGCCCTTCCAGTGCCCCTCAGGCACTGCTGGTGCCCCCCATGTCCCTGTGTCAGGCTGAGCTGGGCAACAGGGGCCAGATAACACAGGGGCCTTAGGGACTGCAACCCAGCACCCCCCTTTCATCTCCTATAGTCCCTGTGTTGATCCGGCCCGATTGACAGTGGCTAAAAAGTAGTGTTTGGAATGATTTTTGTTATAAACCTACCACTCAGAAATTTTTTTTCAACTATTTATCTGGACAAAGAAATTTTCTCATACTCTTCCTACATCTCTGTTTTTAGTGCAGTGAATTTCAAGAGCTTACCTTTGATGATGAATGAAAGGGCAACAGGGTCGCCTATAATATACATTTATATAAGTATTTTAATACAGTAATAAAGGCACAGAAAATGTAAAAGAAATAGGAATATGATATTGGATAAACCAAATCTACACACTTTATCCTAATTTTAGCGAATTAATTACCAAGAACCTTCTGCAGCATCCTGATATTTACTAAACAACAATACTTGTGCCTTTGCTAATCAGGGTTTCCCAACTGGTATTCAATTCATAGATCTTTTCCTAGATGTTATTAGCTCTCTGGGGCTCTACAATAACCCCTATAGGATAACCAGATCAACAGATCCTTTCTTTAGAACTTATTTTCTGTATCAAAAGTAAAACCACACTTTTCCAGGCTGCCCCTGAGCACTTTAATCCTGGCACCAGAAAAGTTCTTCATTCTAGATCTTCTCCACTCAAATGTAATAATATTTCTTCACATTTATATAGCTGCTTTCATCTGAGCATCGTCAATGTTTTTACAAACTTTAAGGACTCAATTCTCCACTAGTATGAGTTACTTATGTCCTTCAGTGGGAGAACAGGGGAATAATTGATTACAGCTTACAAGAACCCTGAAAGGTCCCATGTTACAGCTGGGGAGAAGTAAAACTCAGGGAAGATAAATTATTTATGTAAGGTCACACAGGAGGGTTAATGGCAGAGCCAAGAATGGAACCCAGAGTATCTGATTTCCAACCCAGACTGTACACATCAGCCCACACACACTCTTCTGAACTCAGCAAGACATTCTGAGATCATTGCTAACATGTCTGAGATGTACAGAAGTGCTTCATTAGATGCCTTACAATGTGAGTGGGTTGGTAGCCTAGCTAAGCCTGTGAAGCCTGTCTCACTCATTCTTTCTTGAGTGCAATGTGGGCCAGATCATTTTGTGTGTGTGTACCTTGGCTTAACAATTTATCTTCAGTTCATTCCTAGAATGCTATCAGTTGTGGCTGACACATAGGAAGAAGTGCTGCCCATTTTGTAGGGATACATTCTCTGTTTGTGGAAGCCAGCTCAGGGTAAGCAAAGGTGTTCATAAAGCTAGGAACAAGGAGAACTATTTTTGGCTCCACTACTGATTGCATAATTTACCCCAGAGATTCCACAGCAAATTTCTCTGACCTTAGTTTCCCATCTATAAAATGGGAATAAGGATACTCACTTTTGAGATCTTTGAGAGAAGATCTATGTAAATGTTAAACATTATGAGTCAAAATTAAGTAGAAGTTTTTCACATTCATCAAGAGGGAATAGACTTTTACAGAAACATAATCTAAGCAAGTTCTAAAGGGGTATCTGTGTTAGTCTAGTTCAGCAAAACAAACAAGGAGTCCCGTGGCACTTTTAAAGACTAACAAATGTATTTATCGCATGAGCTTTCATGGGAGAAAATCCCACTTCATCAGACGTAGTAGAAGTCACTGCAAATGCATCAAGAGGCCACGATAGTTACATTTCATATTTCTTTTTCATATATCGGTATTAAAAAATGCTTCCTCCTGTGCGCCCCTCCCCCAATAAGATCACATAGGAGGGTGTTCTTTGTTCCAAATGCCTGCTAAAACATTTTGGTTTGTATAGAGGCACAAAGTGGTATTACCTGTGGGGCTTTTGGCTGTGGGGGCCTCCGGCAAAATACTCTACATGCTGAAGAGAAAATGCAGTTACTGAAGTCAAGTTTATGTTTTTTAACCTATTTTTCTTGAGATAACTTTGTCAGATTGTCAAACAAACTCTCCAATGGGATTTGAGTCACAGCCACATTAAACTGGAATCCAATCTTGTTATGCTGGCCTCAGCTAGTGGATATTCCCTCTGAGCAAGCCTGCACTGTATTAAGCTGCCTTCTGTTTCTTCAACCTAAACTGTGAATGTATAATCGTATTTCCTTTTGAAAATGACTTGTTTTTCTTCATTACCGAAGCAGGATTGATTTTCAGACAGAGTGTAACACTTGTAGAAACAGCTATAATCAAATTTCAGTATAATGTCCCTACACAAGTAATACTCCCAATTAAAATTGTATCCATTTTGCAGACCAATTGGACTGAATTCTAATTTCAGTCACCCCAGTATGAATCTGAAATAGTTCTATTGAAATCATGGGTCAAATCATCCGCTGCTGTAAATCAAAGGGAATGGAGCTATGCCAGTTTACACCAACAGAGAATCAACCTTCATATTTTCAATGTAATATGGAATTTATACACTAGTGTAATTGAAATAAAAATTTCCCATTTTGCCATTCCCAATTTGCCCATTCTGTAAGTTCCCCATCTTCAAAGTGACTGACGAAGTGGAATTTTCTCCCATGAAAGCTCATGCGATAAATGCGTTTGATAGTCTTCAAAAGTGCCACAGGACTCCTTGTTTATTTTATTTATTCTGGCATCTAGTGTTGTTTTAAAGAGTTCTCTACTGAATAGAAAAGAGAGAGGGAATGTCCCGCTAAGAAAAGCCTATGTGTTGGATGAACAGTCCTCAAGCATAACAGAGAAATTCCTGACAGCCATGAAGAAAGGATGCTCCATCATTATGCCTCCTGAAATGTGCTTGTGCTGCCCTGTTTCTGTTTATATGGCTATACAGCCATGTCTATTGAAATGGGATATGGATTGTTCAGTTAACCTAGCCAAAATCCACTTTTCTCAAGCAGCTTTCCAAATGTCTTGGGTTTTTTTGTTTTTTTCCAGAAACTTCCCATTCTCATGGGGTGCGTCTCCACTTACAAGTTAGGTTGACTTAAGGAGGCTTAAGTCGATCTAAACTACTCTGCGTCCGCACTGGGCTTTCCTTAAGTCGACTTAAGCATTTCCTTAAGTCAACTTAAGGAAAAGTTGTCAACTTAATAACACCTCGTTTTAGGTCGACTTAAGTCAGTGTGGACGGGGATTGGCGCCTAAGCTGACCTTATTAAGTCGACTTAATAAGGTGGAAAAGGGGCTATGTCTACTGTAGAAAAGTTAAGTCGACTTAATAAGGTCCACTTTAAGTCGACTTAAAAATCGACCTTAAGTCAACTTAATAAAGTCGACTTAACTTTTCTAGTGTAGACATAGACTCGGTGCTTTCTTCCCCCTTAGCCTCTTCTGAGTGATACCTTTTGTGGCTTCTTTTTCCTACTCAGTTTTCTTCCATTAGGAAAGCCCATTACCCACTTTAAATGGATATCTGTGTAGCTTGAAAGAGTGTCTCTTTCAGATATGGGTCCAATAAATGTTATTACCTCATCTACCTGGTTTCCAGCAGGTAGAAGAGACACATTAGGCATTGTCTAATAAGTCCACCTTAGTGGATCTGCACTTCATAGTAGCTGTTAGAGAAAAATTCAGAACAGCACAGCTAAGACCAGGAGACAAGTCTTGTGATCACATATAACAATGATTCCACAGTTCTTCCAGGTAGCCTAATAGTTCCAGTAAGTGCATGTCACTTCCTTTAAACGTAATGTTCTTATGTAACATTTCTGGTAGATGGCATCTATAACTAATCGCCAACCATATAAAACATGATTTTCACAGGTAGTGCTCATGTACTTGACTGCCATGGAGACACTCTCTCTCATACTCTTACATCACACACACACACATTCCTGAGAGCCTGACTTGATGTTGAGACAGAAGATCTTTATATTTAGTTATAGGACTCTCTCCTGGGCCCCAACTGTGGTGGTTTTGTAGCACTGAGGCAGTGCAAAGCAGCCAGAATGCTTCTGTAAAAGGGCAGCTGAGGATTCTCCCCTATTATAGGAAAGCTTTATGTTGTGCAAAGCTGATGTAACTGGTACTAGGCCTCCTGCCCCTTCTTGATGTTGGGGTATTGTCAGAGACATACAAGAGGTGAAAAGTGATAGCCCAGAGAATAGGTTACCGATGGCTTAATTTTAAGCAGTTGTACTAAGTTATACAGAGAGCTGTTTCATCCCCAAGTCAACATAAAGGTGGCTTAGAGCTACCTTTCTCTTTCCTAACCCCTTTCTTCAGCTGTACAGAGTGTAAATTTGCATACCTGAGTATTGAGGCTAAGGGGCTTGATTCTCCACTGGAATATACAATGGGCTTGATACTTTGCTATCTTGCACCTTAAGTAGCAATTTACATCTGTGCAAAGTGGGTGTAAAATGCCACCAAATTTTACATCCACTTTGCATAGGTATAAATGACTACACAAGTTGCAGGATTGTGAATTTATTGTTTTAATTTATATAACTATATATATAATAGATATATATATACTATATAATATATAATAGATATATATATATAAATATATATAATTCTACATCTATAGTCCAGTATATATAATTCATATATATATACTGGACTATAGATGTAGAATTATATATATTTATATATATAGTTGCAGGATTGTGAATTTATTGTTTGAATTTATATAACTATATATATATATAATATATATATACTGGACTATAGATGTAGAATTATATATATACTGGACTATAGATGTAGAATTTTTCTCAACTGCTGCAAAATGTGTTCTCCCAGGTGTTGGAACATAGCAATACATACATTGCAAGCAATAGAAAGACAAAAGAAAGTGTAGTTCCTCAACTTAGCAGAGAAGGCATACTAATAAAGGATGATATCAAGAAGGCTGTGGTGTTTAATGTCTATTTTTCTTCAGTCCTCATTTAAAAGGTAAATTGTGACCAGATACTTAACAAAATTAATATTAACAACAAGGAGGAGAGAATGCAAACCACTACAGGGAAAGCATGGATGAAAGAATATTTAGATAAGTTAGATGTATTCAGGTTGGCAGAGCATGGATGAAAGAATATTTAGATAAGTTAGATGTACTCAGGTTGGCAGAGCCTAATGAAATTCATCTTCGGATACCTCAGAAACAAGCTGAAGCAATCTCAAATCTATTAGCAATTATCTTTGAGAACTCATGAAGGATAGGTGAGGCTCCAGAGAACTAGAGATGGGCGAATATAGTACCTGTCTTTAAAAAGATGACATGGGAAATTATAGACAGCTTTTATTTTAATGCCTGGAAAGATAATGGAACACATGATTAAAACAATGAAACTGAAAGCACCTAGGGGATAATAAGTTTATAACTAAGAGCCAGTCATGCCAAATCAAACTCATTTCCTTCTTTGTTAGGGATATTGGCCTACTGGGTGGGGGGAAGATGTAGGAGTGATGCATCTTGATTTTAGTAAGGCTTTTGACATCCCTTCTGTGGATCTATCAGAAGCCTGAGTCTCAAACAAGGGGGAAATATTCATATGGAAAAGTTGCAGACCACACTAGGTAAGCAAGCATATCAAACAGAGAAAGCAAAAAGTCTATAAGGAATGGAATATGAGATGGACCAGCAAGGAAAGCGACCTCTTGTAGGTCAGAAAGTTAAGGGAAAAGTGAGAACTACCAACAGCCAAGCAGAGGAAAGGAATTTCCTTGCAAAGGAAATTAAAACCAATAGTAAAAATTTCTGTAGTTCTATACATAAAAAGAAATCAAGGAAAGAAAAAGTGGAGACATATCAATTGGTAGCAACAGAAAAGAAGAAAGACTAGTTGATCACAGGAGGACTATGAGCCACCAATGTGATGTGGTTATGACAAAGGCTAATGCAAGCCTAGGATGCAGCAGACAAGGCATTTCCAGTATAAACAGAGAAGTGTTATTACTGTTATACAAAGCATTGGTGAAATCTAATCGGGAATACTGCATGCAAATTCGGTTTCCCAGGTTTAAGAGAGATGAGATCAAAATGGAATAGGTGCAGAGAAAGGCTACTAGGATAGGAAGAAGAATGAAAAACCTACCTTATGAGAGGAGGCTCAAAGAGCTTGGCTTGTTTAGCCTAACCCAATGAAGGCTATGGGGACTTATAATTGCTTTCTATAAATACATCAAAGGGATAAATACTAGGGAGGGAGAGGAGTTATTTAAGTTCAGCACCATCATTGACACAAGAACAAATGGCTATAAACTGGCCATGAACAATTTTAACCAGATGTGTCTTGAAGGTTTCTAACTATCAGAGGAGTGAAGTTCTGCAACAGCCTTCCAAGGGGAGTAATGTGAGCAAGAATCCTAACCTGTTTCAAGATTAATAAATTTATGGAGGTGATGGGTATGATGAGATTTCCTACAATGGCATTGTAGCGGTGTGGTGATACCGCTATGGCCCCTAAAGGGTTAAAAGGGGGGGGGGTACTGGTGGCAGCAGCCAATCAGAAGGGAGGGCTGTAGGGCCAATCATGGGTGAGCAGCCCAGTATAAGAAGGAGCTTCAGGGGTAGCTTAGTAAGTCTGGCCTGGGCAGTCCAGGGGCAATGTTCTCCTGCTGGCTGAAGGAGCTAGCACCCTGGTGAGCTCACAGTGGCTGCACTGGGAGCTGACTAGACCAGGAAGGCAGCCAAAAGGGCAGAGGCCCTGGAGCAGTGGTTCAGAGGCAAGAAAGCCTGATGGGACAGCAGCTGGGACTCTGGAGTGGCAGGCCAGAGGTAGCTGTGGCTGGAGCAGAGGTACAGGCAAGGAGGCCAGAGGGACAACAACTGAACTACAGGCGGCGAGGAGGCAGCATGTGCTGGGGCTGTGGGGAAGTGGCCCAGGGAGGTGATGCCCAGTGTAGTGGAGAGACTGGCGGGAGGCAGAGCCTCAGAGGTGTCTAGGGTCCCTGGGTTGGGGGCCTGGAGTAGATGTTGAGAAATTGGGGAATTGGTCTGAAATCAACAAGATGAAATTCAGTAAAGTTAAGTGCAAAGTTCTTCACTTAATAAGGAAAAATCAAATGGACACCTACTAAATGTAGAATAAGTGACTAGGTGGTAGTACTGAGGAAAAGGATCTGAGTGTTATAATGGATAACAAATTGACTCTGAGTCAACAATGTGAAGCAGATGCAAAAAGACTAATATCAGTCTGGGACATATTAACACGACTGTTATATGTAAGACATGGGAGGTAGTTGAGCTCAGCAGTGGTGACGCCTTAATGGGAGCATTGTGTCCAGCTTTGGGTCCCACACTTTAAGAAAGTTGTTGGCAAATTGGAGAGAGTCCAGAGCAGATCAGTAAAAATGGTAAAAGGTTTAGAAACCCTGACCTATGGGGAAAGAGTAAAAACAAAAACCCCAAAACGGGACATGTTTATTCTTGGGGAAAAGAAGACAAGGAGGGACCTGTTAACATGTAAATGGCTGTTATAAAGAGGATGGTGATCAATTGTTCTCCGGGTCCACTGAAAGTACAAGAAGAAATAATGAACTTAATCTACAGAAAGGGATTTAGGTTAGCTATCATGAAAACTTTCCAGCTATAAGGGTAGGTAAGCACTGCAATAGGCTTCCAAGTGAGATTGTGGAATTCACCATCACTGGAGGTTTTTTAGAACTGATTAGACAAACACCGGTCAGGGCTGGTCTAGATACATTTGGGGCTGCCTTAGCACAGAAAGCTCTACTAGATGACCTCTTGAGTCTACATTTTATGATTCTGCATTGCATTTTGGGACAGGAAAGAACATTTCTCTTGAAAAGTTTGTTGTCATGAGATTCCCAAGAAAAGTATGTTGAGATAAACACTCAATCTTTTAAAAGTACTAGGGCTTTGATTGTTGCCAGCGCCTGTACTAAACACGCAAGTGGGGATACTGGTGTGCTTTTTCCTCCTTGTTTACATCTGCTCAGAAACTAGTCACTACCTGGCCCTTATATTAATTAAAAATATGGAAATTTAAAGTGTGACATACTTATGTTTGGTGTCCTATGTGAAGTGTGGTGACCTCAGTCCAATAGCCAGTGCAGATGTACCTACATTCATAGAATCTTAGGGTTGGAAGTGACCTCATCAGGTCATCTAGTCCAATCCCCTGCCAAAAGCAGGACCACTCCCACTAAATCATCCCAGCCAGAGTTTTGTCTAACTGGGGCTTAAATGTTTCCGAGGATGGAGATTCCACCACCTCCCTAGGTAACCTATTCCAATGCTTCACCACTCTCTGAGGCTATGTCTATACTTACTGATTTAGGTCGACTTTAAGTCGACCTTATTAAGTCAATTTAGAGAGTCCACACAGGACTCCTAAGTCGACTTAAAGTGGGCCTTACTAACTCAACTTAGAGAGCCAATACTAGATTCTCTAAGTAGACTAGCTAGGTCCAGGGAGAGCCAGCAAGGCCTGGGGCGGTCCGGGGGAGAAGGGAGTGTGGAGCTCCCTTCTGCTCCGGACCGCTCGGCTCCCTTCTGGTTGGGACCGCTCAGGTCCCGGGCAGAAGGGAGCCCTTCTAGCTGGGACTGATGGGGACCCCCACAGGTCCTGGCAAAAAGGGAGCTGCTGCTTCTTCTTGCTGGGACCCGCAGGGGTCTGGCTAGAAGGGAGTGTAGGCTCCTTTCTGCCGGGACCTCAGAGCTCTGGGCCAGAACGGAGCCCTGCAGCTCCCTTCTGGCTGGGACCACGCTCCAACTCCCGGGAAGCCTCCGGAGGCTTCCTGGGAGCTGGAGCGCAGTTCCGGCAAGAAGGGACTGAGGGGGTCCTGGCGAAAAAGGGTCTCCCCGCCAGCTGGAGGCCACCGTGCCGGCAATTGCCGGCGCTCCAGCTGTTTGGGGAGGCCTGGGGGCTTCCCTAAACAGCTGGAGCGGTGGAAATTGCCTGCTCAGGCAAAAGAGCAGGCAGTAAAACCACATACTGTATGCTAGACAAATGTGTCTTTTGTCAGTCAGAAAACAAGATGCCCAGCTTCATGTCAATGAGTTAATGTGTACATCACCCTCTGCAAAGTACACAGAGTCCTGAGAATGATTTACTTTCTTAAGCTAGGAGCGTGGGGTGAATGTACTTTGAGTTGCTCAGAAATATAACAGGTCTTTTAGGCTTCCGCAAAGAAATTGCTCTTTAAGTGGTCATTCTGAAAGCATCTATCAATAGGAAAGATGGACACATTACAGGATACTTGCTCAAACTTCTTGGGCTTTCTAGGGGAAAATAGGTTTCCTACAAAGTTGTTTGTACATGAAGGCGGTATGCACACATGGAGGAAGTTAGGTTATAATAGAATGTTTCACTGCAAAGCCCTCTAAACCAATCAGACATCCTGAAAGTGGCACATAGTTTGGAAGAACGTTCCCATTTCAGCTTCCTTTAAGTAGATTTGACTTTGTCTCATTTAAAGCGAATGTGTTGCTTTGTTGACATGAAAGTTTTGATGACACACCATCCTAATTGTTCGCTGCTTTATAGAAGCACAAACCTGCAGTCGATTCTCTATGACATGTTTTTGCGTTTCTCATTGTTATAGTTTTCCACCAACTGATCATCACAGCAAGTCAACCTGCAAATAAGTACTCCTGTGCACTTTAATGAGGCCCTTATCCACCGCCAACTTAGGAGTACTCATTGGGCTCCTTCTCATCTCTCCCCTGTTGAACGACAGCAACTCCAAATAACCCTCCTATTAAAATGAAAGCATTGCTGTCAAAGATGTCAGGTTGAAGGGGCGGCAAGCCTCTGAAGCCAGTTATTGCATCATTCTTTTGCTGGGCCAAGGTACAGTGCCTACCGGAGTGATTAGAGCAATTACTCAGCACTGTCTGTCACAGTCAATCAGATTTGTCCAGTCTGAATGTAGAAATGACCTAGACCTGCCTTTCCAGCAAAACATTATTATTAGATGTCATCTCTGCTTTCAGTGGCTTCTGTACATGCCCAAGTTGGAAACATTACTGAGAAAACTAACTTCCTAGCAATTATTTTTCTTTCATTTCTCAACTTGATAGATCTCTCCAATCATTTGAAACACGCATTTTCTTTTGTCTTTTTTCTTTTGTTCCTCCCAAAATGTATTGTGACTTTATGCCACTGAACCAGCAAAAGCATCCGACACAGAAAGCCCTTCTTTCCCTTTATTAATTTAGCACAAGCTAATGGAGATCATTCATTGGGAGTCAGATGAGTTGAAGGTATGAGAGAAAGCCCAAGTTAAAAAAAAAAAAAAAAAAAGTAATCTTAATGCATCCAAATCTCTGCATATCTCCTGTAGTACTTGATTACATGATGGAAAAGATTAACGATTTCTTTAACCTAGAATCATCATCCCATATTAGTTATGATGTAGTATGTATACAAGGTAGATGGCTTACTGCAGGGGTCAGCAACCCCCAGCATGTGTGCCAAAGCCGGCACACATGCCTATTCACAGTGGCATGCAGGGCTCCTAGCCCTGTGGCGCCATGGCTGTTCCACCCTGTTGGCCCCGCCCTAGTGGGGTCTGGGGCTGCAAGAGCCACATATGCGCTGTGGCTCCTGTCCTCTGCTGGTCCTGCTCCCCAGCTGGGGGTTGGGGTTAGCAGGGAAAAGGAGCTGCTGTGCACATGACTCCTGTCTCCTGCTGGCCCCATCGCCGGTACCTGCTGAGGGTTGGGTGGCAGGGCTGGCATGGGGGCCTTAGTGGGTTAAAAATACACAGAAAAATTATGTATTTAGAGTTGTTAAAGAATAAACTAAAACTGTGGTTTTCAGCCTTTTTTCCTTTGCAGACCCTTAAAAAATTAAAAATGGAGGTGTGTACTCCTTTGGAAATATTAAACATAGTCTGAGTACCTCTAGGAAGCCACAAACCACAGGGTGAAAATGACTAAAGTCATCCGGTGATAGCTCTCCATCTTTTTGCTGTGTGGCAAGTGTTGGTGTCCTTAACTGGACTTTCCACCTACGAAACTGTATAACAGAATCACACTTCAGTCATCTAATTTGGCCTCAGATATCTGGCCCCCAGACATGGCTACTAG
Organism: Pelusios castaneus; assembly: GCA_007922175.1. Lineage (NCBI taxonomy): Eukaryota > Metazoa > Chordata > Testudines > Pelomedusidae > Pelusios > Pelusios castaneus. The sequence continues at coordinate 22,221,995 of ML685780.1, forward strand.
TTCTCACTCTTGCTCTTTATTTCAGGTTCAGTTTTGCTAAGGATCCTTGGCTATGTCTACACTGGCAAGTTAGTTTGAATTAAGGAGGCTTAATTCAAACTAACTAATTCGAACTAATTTTAGCACATGTAGACATAGTCCTTGAGCTCAACAATAAAAACAACCACACTCTCCCTAATCCTTCCCCTCCATAATTACAGGAAACTTTGATTAAAAAAAAAATATTTACAGGAGCCACAAAGTTGTTGCAAGTGCTTGTGTAATCTTCCTGCCAGGTGTTACTGGCAGTAGGGGACAGATTCAGTGCTCTCTAGGGGTGCCTTTAAAATAAAGTGATTTATTTCAAGCCCTACCTAAAATGATATCCAGTCCCAGGATTTAGGAACTTCATTTTTAACACAGACCTAAGTGTTGTTAAGTGTTTCTTCCTCATTCTCAAGCACTCAAATGTTCCTTGGAATATGAAATGCCAAATTTCATTTAGCTGGGAAAACTCCGTAACCACATACTGACAAAAATAAAAATCATCAGAGCCTAAATAATGTGCAAAAGGCACAGCCAACACTGCAGTCCCAATTTTAATTGCCAGTTTGTTTGAGCCCAGAACTCTTACTCATGAAACACCCACCTACCTAGACCTAAATTTCATTTTCAAATAAAATAAGATTCAGTGGTGGTCAACTGGGCACCAGCTGGCAGCTAACCTAAGTCTGTCTTCAGTGATCCAGGGAAGTTTTCTCTGACTGATCTATGGGTGCCAGACTAGATTCTGCAAAGCCAGGTTAACCAAGTGTACTACTGCCTGGATGGGCTCTGTGAAACTGATTCCTTGAGGCCTGTTACTATCATCTTCTGGCTCTACTAAGTCAGTTTTGGTAGTTCAGCTACAGACGACTTCAATTCTACAAAGTCAGTGGCTCCAAGAGCATGGCAGTTATGAGGTTTGACCCTCCCAAAGTCAGTTGCATATGAGATTCAGAACTTCTGGGTGGAAAGCTCAAAGCAAGGCCCTGGCGTAATATTACTATCCTCTTCTACACAGTCTCAAGTCTCTCTAACAGCTTAAATTAATTTACCACCTCTGAAGGTCAACTTAAGCCTTAAGTCGACTTTAAGCCAGTGTGGATGAGGAATAACACTAAATTGACCTTATTAAGTCAACTTAAAGCTAGTGTGGATGGCTATGTCTACTGTTCAGTTGACTTAACAAGGTCGACTTAAGTCAACTTAAAGTGTAGCCACTCTAAGTCGACTTAACAGAGTTGACTTTACTTTACAAGTGTAGACATAATTTCTCTGACCAAATGTCTCATCTTCTTGTTGACTGTGAGGTCACTATGCAAGCAGAGCCCACTGTCTGTTAGCTCAGGGCAACCCACTTTCCCCAGATTATACATTTCATAGTTGCTTCCCCTTGAACAAATACATTCATGTCCACCATAGTTTCTGGAGAAAACAAATGCCCGACAATAAAACATAAAGCACTCTATAGAACTGAACTGGGATGACATTATAATATTAAAGTGAAGATCATCAGGGCTAGCATCTTCCCTTTCTCCTGTATAGAGAGCAGAGAACTTCTTGTAGATTTGGAGTTTAAAGTCTTGGAACTTTGGAGTTTACACTTATTTTTAGAAAGCAAAGACTTAGTGTGGTCAGTAAAGGTAGCAGTATTAGTCTAATAAATTGACCATCATAACATGCTGCTGAGGGAAGTAAATATTACTTCCTTCCCCATTTTACAGATGGGAAAACTGAGGCAAAGAGGGGTGCCCACAGTCACACAGGAAGCATGCGGAGGAAGCAGGAATGGACCAACATCATTTGAGTCCTAGACTGGTGTCTTAGCTACCAAGCTATCCTTTCCATCTCCCTGGCGTTCTCTAATTCAGCAAATTCAAAGGCAGCCTGTGTTTCTGCAGAGTATCACAATTAATTAGTTGCATTATAGAGTTCTAGCTCCCACTTTAATAAGACTTGCACTAGAAGCATGCAGGCTGCTGTGAACACAATAAAGCCACATGCTGTGGAAGTGACTGTATAATTATTTAAAGTAATCTATATTACTTTTTCATTTAACTAAAAGCATATATAATAATCTGCACAGATCCTGTGCAAGACCAGAGTATTTACAGACCGTTTACAAAGGTGTATTCCTTACAAGCAAATAACTAAAGAGAATTAATGATTAATAATAGGTATTTCAGAAAGATGACAAGGGGAGAAGTCTGCCAAAGTAAATACACCAAAAAGTGCCCTTAAAAATGACTCTGTCTTTTCAGTTTACCTGTTCACTTGATAAGGGGGACCTGAAGGCCACTTGCTATGGGAAGTTAAATAGCTTTTAAAGTAGCTTCTTTGTTGTCTTACCAAAGGCTGTTAGCTAGACTGAGGTGTCTTTCCCCTCCCCCTGCCCAAGTATTTCCCCTCTGCTCATGTGAAACAAAGGAGTGGAATGTGGGACTGTTTAATGTGTATGTCTGCATTGATTTAAAACTTTCACTTCTTTACCTGGTGATTACTTGTATTTCAGCAAGGCTTGGTTCTGATTTTGATTGCACAACAAAACACGCTCCTTCTAAACTTTGCTAATGTGAAGTGGCAGAAATGGGGGCTCTGGATTTGCAAAACATTGTTTTTCTCTGAGATTAAAAACAAGCTCAATCTAGCCCTCAGTGTCTATGGATAAGTAATCTTTTACCCCTTTCTTCACAAAATGGGCAATATTGTCTCAGTTTGAGTTCTAATTCTGCTCTTTCTTTCGGAGACATAGGCACCTTTGGCTTTAATTGTATACAATGCTTATACAAATGAATTTTTCCAATGGCATTCATGGCATCTTTAGTCAAATGGTAGACAAAATTTTGGCTTATGATGTTTCCATGGGATCCTGCCCAGATATTTCTGACTGGCAAGAAATCTTGTCACTCTGGTTTTTTCCCTCCTAATTTCCAGGATTCACTTTTTGAAATGATACCATAGGAACAAACTGATCATTTGGTACCAAGCCACATAATCCTTTTCTATACAGTAGCAGATTCTGTTACTGATATCAGCAACGGGTGCTCTTCACTGACATTGATGATGGTTTAAGTGTCAGTCTAGAGACACCGAAACTATTTTCACCATCAAAGGACACTTTGGGTACATCTATACCACAAATGCTTTATGGTGGTATGTAAAATACATACATTACACATCACACTAGCATAACTAGCAATGTAAACACAGATTGTTTAGATGAGCAGAGTAAAGACATGCCTGAACTCTGTAGGTATGCATTCTACAGAGTCTTTTGCCTGCTTAAGGGCTGTCCTTTATTTAGCAGTGCTCAGCAGCGGCACAATCTTTGCCACCATGGCCGCGGGCCCGGCCAGCAGTGGGCGGACACAGTCACAAGCAGAGCAGAGATGGTGCTGCAGGCAGATGGGCAAGGGTGGGCTGTTCTCCTGAACAGCCTCCCAGGTGTGGCTCGGGGGCAACCACCATGGCCATGACGTGGCAGGGGCCAGGCTGTTACTGCCTCTCCTTCCTCCTCCTCTTCACGATGCTCCAGTTGCTAGGTAGCAAGTGAAGCTGGAGTGTAGGCATAGGCACTCCGGCTCCACTGGCTACCTAGCAACTGGAGCATCATCAGGCATCTTCCAGTCACATGACTGGAACCAGGACGTGGCCAGGCCCACCCTGGAGACTCTGATCCTGGCCAGAAAACAGGAGCTGGCTATGCCCCTGCAGCAACGTAATAGCCTACTACTTCCCTGCTGCCTGTCCTTTCCCCAAAGCCAGTCACTGACATGTGTAGCTACACACCTTAGTGTGAATGTAGCCTGTTTTCACTTTGGAGAATAGCTACACATAACCTTCACATTGCCACCAGTGGTGTGCAGTGCAGACACAGCTTTTGTCACCACTAGAGTCACTGCACCCATTACTGATAGTAAGTACAGAATGAGTTGCTGTAGACAGGAGCATGAATTGGCATTTCACTAATTTCATTGGCTTTAGGAAAGACTGTGGCTCAAGTTAAGTTTAAATTCACAAACAAAAAACTTTGTTTAATGTTAGTTAAGTCTGCTCTCATCAACAAACTAAACCATAAAAATTTAAGGAATTAAGGATTAAAATGGTATTAAAAGATTGCAAAGTCAAGCAATCTCAAGCTAGGAAATGCCAGAATAAATGTTACTCATGCAGCATTAATTCACCCGACCCTTGTGTGCATGCATTATGATACAGCCTTTAATTACATGCAGAAATGACTACCACTAAAAAGATAGTTGTAAGTGACTTTCCCGGCATCACATAAGAAATTAGTCATAGAGATAGAACCCAAGTATCTACAGTTGCATTCAATGGCCGTAACCACATGAGACCATCCTTTCTCTTGCTGCAATCACCAGCCTCATTTGCTAGGAGCCTTTCAGCTTCTGCAACAGATGAGGCAGGGTCCTGCAGACAACAGTCTCTTTCACTACCAAACCTTGGTTTACCCACAGAACAGATACAACTTATGCACTGAATGAGGCAGATGTCCTATGAAAAAAAATTGTATGTGATCTTGTAATTAAAGGCTGTATCATAATACCATGCACACAAAAGGGCCAAATTAAGATTGCATGGTTAATGTTCACTCTGGCATTTGCTGACTTGAAAGTGCTCGATGTTTCATTTTCATTTTTTGTGGTTTAGTTTATTCGCAAGAGCTGCCTTAACTAATATTAAAGTTTTGTGTCTGTCGTTTTTCTTAGTTTTCAAGTAAAAATAAAAAAATCATTTGTGTATACTACTAAAATAACAAAGCCCTTACATATTTGTTATCTTCAAGGCATATTTTATTGCCATTGATGTCTTTGTGAAGCTTTATACTTTACCACTCAGTGTCATGCTGTCCAACATATTGAAAAATAAATTAAACAATTCCAACAAAACATCCTATTTTAATGGTACTTCAGTTTCATTGTAACTTCCAAATTATATATTTTTTAATAATTGTATAACTAAGAACTGAATAGCTCGTAGCTTTCTCCCATTGTTTTAGAAGGTAAATATTCAGAAAGCCATTGCCCTGACTTGTACATGAAAAGGAGATGGAATTTTGTATCTTATTTTCATGTAACCCTTTCAGAGGAAACTAACAACTAGCCTTTGAAAAGAAATAGTGTAACTTATCCCAGTACAAACCCAAAGGAGCACAGCAGGAACCTATAAAAACCCAAGGTCTTTCATGACAGCTCTGCCTGTGACCCTTTTCTATTAATAATGTTCTATCTTCTGAAGTCAATCAGTTTTCAAATGTAGCCATGTCCATGATACCCAGAGCAACAGTGACTCTCCCCAAGTATGCAAATGAACAAGTTGTAGTTGTGTGATGTGTGGCTGATTATCTCTGATGTCATAAATAATGTTACTGCTCAAGCAGCAGCAGGGGACAGCAAATGTACACGTTGTATGTGGGGGTGGGGTAAATACGGCTTTTCTGGAATTCATACATAAACTTCATACAAACACAAACTATACACTAATTAGTGGTTGAAATATTAGTCACATTCCTCATGGCATATTTCCAAAAATGGGTTCAAAAGGAAGTCAGACACTGAGGTAGAGACTTAGTAAAACATAAAGTTCTGACAGAGTCTTAGCAATAGTCTTACTACTGTGAGACCTGAATCAGCTTTCTGATATAGTTTGCTCCTCACCTGGCCATCTGAGGACACCAATATCCTTACAAATCTTAACGAATGTGGCTTCACAAGATTCTTGTGAGGTAGCCACTCAGTAATGAGGGGCACACAATTACCTAGAGGGAAAATTAGTGGTTTCTTTAGAGATGAGGGAACTGTGATACCAAGAGATTCATGAGTTGCCAATGATCCAACAAGAAGCCTGTAGCAGAGTTTGTAATAGAACCCAGGTATCTTGATTCTTATCCTGAATCTTACCAACAACATTCATCCATTTACTCATAATAGGCATATCCCATTGGACAATACTTTTAAAATGTAGCTTCCTGTGACTTTTTTGGCCATTATTGTTCTATTCTGATCACATAAAATACTGTGACGCTTTCCCCACAACACTGCAATAATTGAACATTGCCATAGCATTTTCTGGTAAATAGGGGAAGTCAAACAAATGCATTCTAGAAAAGATCACAAGTGAGTTCTCCATTCTAGAAAAGATTGCAAGTGAGTTCATCAACATACTTCCAGAGATTGGATTAGAAACAGCATGGTTTGGGCTGGTCATGCCAAGTGCCATTTCCAGCCATCTTTCTGAAAGAGTCAAGTCCTGTGTGGAGAAACTATAAAGCTCTAGTCATAAAATTGGTTCAAGTACAGTTCTGGTATGGGACATTAGTTGTGGGTGGAATATTCTGCCAATACCATCTAGTTAAGGAGTACACAGTGACTGAATTTAACATACAGGGTGTCTAAGCTTTTGGAAATAACTTGTAATTGTGCTGTAGTTTGTAGTCAGAAAATGTATGACATGCTCTGCTGAGTTATGTAATTTGATGATCTTTACCTCATTAATATTTGCCTGCATGCTGTACCTTTGGATGACCAATTACAGCATTTCAAAGGTGCATTTTGATGAACAAAAGCTGTAGATATGTATTTATTTTAAAACAAAACAAAACAAAACAAAACAAAAAACAACCCTGGATGTTAGAATAGCTCATTTAATTTTGCTTTCTATCTAACTGGTTGTGTGCTGTGTCACACTGATCTAGGTTTGTTTTCTTATCAGTTTTAAAGCTTTTGACATACTGCATTCAAGTTCATTCTGGATTAACAGGAATTACAGACTCTAAACTTTTGATTCTTAATGACACCTTTGTTCAACAAACTTGTACAAATGCACCATCTTGTTTAATAAAAGTCTCACTCCTACTGTATCACCTTCAGATTCATACACACACACACACACACACACACACACACACACACACACACACACA
>ML685780.1:22228965-22288376 GCA_007922175.1 Pelusios castaneus
ACACACACACACACACACACACACACACACACACACACACACACACACACACACACACAGTAAAGCTTATACGCACATCGATGCTAGCATGCTTAATATCACTAACTATAACAGGAGCAGAACAATAACACTTAGGTCTCTAAGTGGATGTGGCATTGTTTGAGCCTGGGGCATATAAATTAATGCATCTAGTAGCTGGCATAATTTGCCCGGTCAAATATCAAGACAATTCTTCCACCAGCTCTATTGTACGAAGGAAAAGAACTTTTGAAAACAACCACTACGTTATTTTATTACTGTGTCTGGAAGCCCATCTCCTACATTGTTGCAGATTGGAAAATACTTGTGTATTAGTGGAGAGTACACAAAATGCGGCATGGAAGCAGTGACTGATTATCAAGCATTGGGGTTTCTCCTTCACTGTTTCAAAACATCTTAGCGAAGAAAGGAAAGAAAAAGAAAGCATACTGAGTAAACCTGTCCAGAAGTTACTTGATGCAATAATTTGCTGCAGGCTCTCAGAACAGCAGCTCTTTTTATTGAAAAACAATTAAAGAACTAGCACTACAATTGAAATTCAATGGGTTTCAGGCACCTAACTCCCTTAGCCTCCTCTAAAAATCCCAACCTGTCACCATGACTGATAGTCTACACATTTTCCTTGACCAGTTGCAAGGCTGTAGGGTGCTATAGTTGGCTGACCCTCAGTCTGGGCTCAGCTGTATTTGTGTTGAGCCTTTTGCGCCTGGCTCCCCTACAGGAACCTCACTCCTGGGCAATTTTACTGTTCCCAATGGGAGTTCAGCTCACTGCGGGTTTCTTCTCAGAGTCCAGCTACAGTTTACTTGTCTGTAATCCCTGGAAGTGCTCCCCAGGTCCTGCCTAAAATTGCTCGTGAGAAGCAGCCCTCCTGGGCTCCTTGCCTACAGTGTCAGTCTCCCCAACCAAAAGGGGTGGGGGAAGGCTCGCAGGCTTTTTTGCTATTGGAGCTCACTAGCAATTCTTAGCAGTCTTCTTGCTCCTTGGCAAACATCCCCCATTCCTCCTCTTCTTGTATTTTACTGTGTAGCAGGCTCACATTCTGAGTCTGTTACCTCCAGGTGCTAGATTTCATGATATATGGCTACAGTTCCTCTTTTCCTAGTAGTTTTAAAAAAAAATTGTAGTATTGTTTTTTTTAATGGTGTCCCATTTTCCTGATGCTCATACCAGCTATTTTAGTTTAAACTGGTCGCTTTTAGGTGCCTTAGTTTGTCAGACAAAATCCCCTTATCAGTATTACTGTTTACTCTCCCAGTGGATGTGATCAACCATGTCTTTGACGTTGCATGTCTCACATAGCCAATCTTTGGGTATGTCTACACTAGCAATTTAGGTCGACTTAAGGACCCTTAAATCGACCTAAATTACTCCATGTCCATACTGGGCTTTCATTAAATCAACTTAAGAAATTCCTTAAGTTGACTTAATGAAAGCTTAATAACTACCCCTCCTTAGGTTGACTTAAGCCTTAAGTCAACTTCTTAAGTTGACATAAGGATAGTGTGGACGGGGAGTAGCCCTTAAGTCAACTTTATTAAGTCAACTTAATGCCAGTGTGGACTCCTATGTCCAATGGTAAGTCGACTTAATAGGAGCCACTTTGGTAAGTCGACTTCATAAGGTCAACTTTAAGTCAACTTAAAGTTGACATTATTCAGTCAACTTAACAAAGTCAACTTAACTTTTTCTAGTGTAGACATACCCTTTGTGTTTTTTCATTAAGGCCAAGAATTCCTATTGAAGCCACACTGAGATGAATGCTATTTCAGTGTTTACTCCAATCTGTGCCAAATGTTAGTAACAATATTTAATTAAATATATCAGTTCCACTATCTGAATTCCCATTTTTTGATTGCCAGTAGTTCTAATAGTGACTCTGATAAAATGACAACAGAGGTAGGTCACACATCTAGTTTCCAATATACTTCAATAATCCCTGCTGGTTTGGCCATCATAACAGCTACAAAATTTGATAGACCAATGGATTTCTTTACTCCAAGTGCTGAGACACAGAATATTGTCCTCACTTTCCCAGTTGTCTCAACTTGAGACCCATCTGTAAATATATGGCAATGTTTGCCCCCCATTTATCACATATCTATAGATTTGCAATATTTAATATACTTAGTTCTCCTTTCCCACTTCATTTCATTATATAGTTCCATATATATGCTATTAAAGTGCAGCTCATGGAACCTCCATGCCCATCCCTTCCATTTTCCGCCTATCAGACTCATGGGGGAGCTCAGCGCTTCTGTCCTACAGCAGGGTGGTGGGGCTAGAGAATTCTGTCCAGCAGGAAGAGGGTGAGGGGTGTGTGTATGTCAGTAAGTTTGGCCACCCCTTTTCTAGAGGGAGGGACCATCTTTTTATTTTGGTTGTACAGGGCCTACCACAATGGGGTCCTGGTCCATGACTGGAGCTCATAGGTGCTATCTCAATAATAATAATAATAATTAATAAAAAATTATTAATTACCCAATGAGATAAATTTTATACTGGTAACATGTAAGAATGTTTCTATATTGCTGAAATGAAAAAAAGAAAAACACTGTATTTTCATGAAATTTAATTTTTTAAAAATCTGCCTTATGATTTTTTTTGTGCCATATATCCATCAGAAATGTACCAAGAAGAATTTTGAACATAAATTTCCCTCTTTCATCTGGAAAAATATTATGGAGCAACATGCCTGTTTTTCTAATTTGCAATGTAAGTATCAAGTTACAGGATGTTACTCTACATGCAACTCAATGCTTCTAGATATTCTCTTAAAAAACAAAAAGACAATGATATTTTTATTATATTAGCAAATAAAATGAGCCTATTATAATTACTGTATTAATAGTCAAACAAATTTGACAAATTCAAGGCTAGACATGCTTTGCCAAGTTTGTAGCTGCTGCAGCAGAGGTGGAGTTGGCAAGAGAAAAGTAGGTCACAAGACTGATCTGTGATGCCCCCAGATCTTAGAGCAGTCTGGGCATTCTGCTCTGCTGCCCTTTATTAACAGTCCCTAAGGAACTGTGTACACAGCACAAGCTCTCTGTGCCTGGGCCAAGGTGTGTTGAGTGAGGGATCATGAATGAATAAGCATGTGAGAGAGAATGAATGAATAATGGGGAAGAGAATGAAGGAGGATGTATGAGAAAGAACACTGTTAACTCCCATCTCTCCTTTGACTGTAATGTATCCTGATTTCTATTGAAGGAGATTGGTGAGGGAGGAAAGAGGAGGGTGAGAAAGAAGAAGTAGGTCCTGTTTCACTCCACCCCCTCAATTTAGCATTGAACACAGTTTCACATGCACCTCCTTAAATGCTACTAAAATCTACCCTCTTGTCCTGTGCCTCTGTGTGAGTGGCCTCTGAATTTCTTTTTGAAATGCTAGGTCAGGAGTTTCAAGGATAGGTGCCTAAACTCAAGGCCTTTCTGGTAAATCCAAATTTAGGTGCCTAAATAAGTGGCCTCATTTTCAAGTGTTGAGCACTCAAACTATGTACTTAGACTAGAGTTACTGTAAAAGAGAATGTAACTTTCTTTTGCATAACATCTTTCATATGGAAAGTATGAATGGAAAAAAGAGAAAAATGTTCTACAGAGTTCAATAAAAAAATAGGAAGAGAGAAGTTAAGAGGTATAGGCAAAGGAGAGAAAATGTTTCCAGACCACAGTTTCAAGTTATTTCACAAAGGCTTAACACAATATGCCTTATTTGTAATTAATTATCCTGTGTAAAAGTTTCATGATAGGATATGTGGCATCTATCCACATTCAATATATATGATAATCTATAAGGGGCAGAAGATGAAATTTGATCTTAGTTCAATTTAGTCAAGCTTAACATATTTGAAATGAGGTCAGACAATTCTTTTGAGTTCCTCAGTGGACATTTATCAACTTCCCAAAGCCTTCCACAGATTGTTAGTATCTATCTGAGAAAAAGTCCAAAGACTGGAATAGCAGAGAGGCAGAACTATTGCTTTATCATGGTAGGGAGGCAGACATGAATGAAACAAAGATTTTTATTAAATATGCTGAGTGACTAGTACTGCTGTGGCTCTAAACTTTGACAGCTGTCAATCTGGACTCAGCTTGCATTTCTGAGCCCCCTGGTGCTCAGAAGCACCAATGAGGTGCTTTCTGAAACCTGACCCCCTTTCTCCAGTTCCACTCACCTTACTATAAACATACCAGTTTGGAAGGTATGGCTATGAAAGACCCATTCTCTTCCTCTGACCTGCTGTGTGACTTTGGCCAAATCACTTCACGTCTTTGTGCCTTTGTTTAGCCTCCTACTACTTGCCTGTGTTGTCCATTTAGCCTGTACACTCTTTTAGGCAAGCACTATGTGTCTGTAGAAGCACAATCTTAGCTAGGGTCCTGAGGCAGCACTATACTACAACAATCATAATTATTCATCAGGATTAATATTTATTAGCAGAGATATTTGGGGGAAAAAAAACCAACAAAATTTACAGAGAGCTAGGTCTATTTGGGTTATAGACAAAGCCAAGACAATGGAGCGCTGAGCTGGCTATAAGGCAGTTTGTGGATGGCAAGAGGTGATGATATAGCTGAGTGCCAGCCATCCCCACACACCAGATATTTTCCTGATCTTTTCAGCACACAATGCAACTATAATTTTAAAGCTTGTATTTTAAATATCTGCAATTAAACAGCATTCTGAAAAAGAGGGATTTTCCACAAAGGAAATAGTGTATTAAGACTACAAAAATACATTTTGATCAATGTAAAGTGTCCTCATGAAATAAATTGCTCCCCTGCTCTCTTAGGGAAGGGGCCATACTGGGGACAAAGCTGCTAGAAGATCTCTGTGAACAAAGGGAAGAAATTGGTTTAGGGTTAAGCAATGAGAAAGGGAAGATATGATACTGGTAACAATGGCTCAAACTCAGAGTGCCCTACTCAGTTTTTCCTCAGTGCCCGATTTTCCAATATATTGAGCACTTGCAGTGTTGTTGCAGAAAATATTCAGGCAATTGACTTCAGGCAATTGTCATTGACTTCCATCAGATTTAATCTGAATAAGGACAAAGCACAAAGTGACTAAAGACCCCAGGATTTGGCCCAATGTAATCAAAAATATCTTCTCTTTCTGAGAAGCAAGTCTAAACTAAGGCTTTTGCCCCCTCCCTAGATCAGTGATAGAAAGGCTAAGAAGCATTTCTGAACTCAGGCAGCACCAATTAATCATGCCTACAAAATATGCTCCACCTGAAGATGGGGCACATGAAAAAGTGAAACTGGTCATGGAGGATGGAAGGTTAGTAGGGTTGTTCAGGTTGTTGGGCTGGAGGAAGGCTGGTTAAGTTATATTGGATGGAAAGATATATATGATCTAATGGAGAATTTTGAAACCAATCTAGAAAATGATGAAAGTGATAACAGAGGGGAAGACTGATTAAAGATTAGGAAAAAGAAAAGGGTGGATATGCCAGAGCTGCACAAGAAATAGGAGGTAGAAATATAGTTAAAAGAAAAATCTGTTATAATAATGAAATCACTAGTCAGGGATGTGAAGATAGGGGATATAATTCCTCTGAAAATGGCAGAGTGGGTTTAAAGAAGTGCTGGAGACAGAAAGGTAGAAAGTTATAAGGAGGAGAACTAGCTGGCTGAACAAAGCTGAGATGTGAATTAAAGTTTGGAAAAGTGTTTAATGAGGAAATCTGGGGGAATTTTCCTTTCTCAACACTAAGAAAAAATACTCACTCAAAAGAAGAAAAAAAAAGTAAATTCTCTATGGACAGCAAAATAGTATAGTTAAAAGTTACATATTCTTGGGTTTGACATTTAATAGCAAGCTGTTATGGAAGGATCACACAGAAAATATTTAGATAATGTAAAGGTAAAACCAATCTATTTAAAAGTATTTGTGGAACCAACTTGAGGTATGGTTAAGAAATTAAGGGTAATGCTTTACAGAGCATTAATAAAATGAATCATTTGAGTGTGGATGCCAGGTGTTTAGTTCAACATCAAAAACAAATTTAAGGAAGCTAGACTCAATCCAAGCCCAGGCCTTATGCATTGCATGTGGTGCCTGCTTCATCATGACTCCTTTGTGTGAAATGCAGATAGTGGCTGGTGAAATGCCTGTTGCATGAAGAATGAAATCATTGGCTTTAACTGCTTGTGTAAAAGTAATAGTAAACAGGAAGAATGAAACTGAAAAACTATGAAGAATGCAGGAAATGCAGTGGACAACATGAGTGGGAGGGAGGGAAAGTTTCATCTTAATAAGATTCAATATGGACAAAGGAACTAAGAAAAAATAAATTTAGTATACATAGTTGAGAAAATGCATTATAGGTGGAAAAAAATTGCACATTGGTACAGTAATTGTGACAGGCTCATGTTATTTGTTAATATGGTGAAACCATCAATCTTTTAGGTGTTTTTAGAGAGTATCTAGAAGCACTGAATTGAACAGGGAATAACATCCTGTAACTTGACACTACATTGTAATTAGAAAAACAGAGGTGTTTTAATCTTTAGATGAAAGAGGGAAATTTATGTTTGAAATTCTTCTTGGTAGATTTCTGACACATACATCTCAAAAAAAAAAAAAATCACAAGGGAGATTTAACAAAAAATAAATTTCATGAAAACACATTACCATGGATTATTTTTCCTTTTTACTATTTCAACAATATGAAAACATTTTCACATTACCAGTGTACATTTTATCTTCCCTGGTAAGTAATTAATAATTAGTTATTTTTATTGCGGTAGTATCTATGAGTTCCATTTGTGGACTAGGACCCCATTGTGCTAGGCCCTGTACAACCAAAACAAAAAGATGGTTCCTTCTTCTAGGCTAGAGCCTGCAATTGAAGCAAGGTGAATAACGTGTGTTTGTTATCTGGGCCATGTAGGATTTACGACGTCCTTAACTCTCCATTTTCTTATTTATAAGTAAGTATGTTTGCAGATAAATGAACAATTGTTTAGCACTCTCAAGATTTCATCCTTCCAGCCCAAACCATTTGGATGTTTGATCCATAGGTTGTATCCAGTCTAACAGGTATATTGTGAGCAATATAGGCAGCGTCTGTTCTTCTTTGTTTTTTGTTTATGGTGGGCCAAGCACAATGGAGCCCTGATCCTTGACTTGGGTTCTTAGGTGCTAATATAATAATGCAATAAATAACAGTAACATAAAGTCAGGGTGGGGAAGGTTGGAATAGAAGTAACCCTGGGCCACAGAATTTAGATCTGGATGGGGGAAAAAAAATTACACCATATTCAAGAGAGTTTGGATTCAGTGTTGGTCCCATATCTATTTATAAACAATCAGAAGATTATTTTAATGTTTTTTTTTTAGTGTTGACTAGTGATCTATTAATTAACAAAATGGTGGGTATATGCAGGTATACAAGATAAATGAATCACTATCTAATCTCTCTTTATTCTATTAGACTCATCACCCTTAAAGTGATATCTGTTTTTAAGTGTTATCGAGGAAGGCCCTAGGGTTGAAAGAGCTCTTTGATAATTTAAAACTCCCCCTCACAACCTGTTTCAATTTACCTTGCTTCCTGAAGCCACAAATTATTCTATGGCATAAAATTTAAGGCTAGAACTTGAAATGTTGATAAAGATCTCCCAGTGAAATCACCCAAACATTGTTCATAACATCATGTCTGATATAGTGACATGCAATATGTTTCACTGGCATTGAGACTGAAAATGGAAATGTTAAGTATAAATCTTTGTGGAAGTTTCAGTAATTTTTAATAATTTGTTCTTTTGTGGCATGCATATGTGAATGATATATTTGTCCTAGAGCAATATGAATTCATTTTCCCACATCTATAATATCTGCAGTAAGCTAAATTAAAAATACATTTGTACTTGTACAGTTAAATGATCATATTTAATGAAATGTCGGAGATGAATCTTAGCAAATAGTCAGGAAATTATTTCAGAAAGAGCAGCATTTCATTACTGGCAGTCAGGAAAAATCAGAGATTAAACAAATGGTTTACTACTTCAAGATACTGTGGGGTAAAGTTCCCTGCAAGAAGTGTCAGATCTCTGCTGAGTTTTTTTTTTTCTTCCCCCATCAGAGAACTGGGAAGCCTTTTTAGCATATGAATTTAGTATGATTGATACCCATTCCCAAGAGCTAGGAAACTCTGTTGATACATGGTTCAGTAGTGGTTGGGAGTGTTATTCATAGAGCTAGGAGAATTTTTTTTGACTGAAACATTTTTCAGTGAAAAAATGAGGATTTGATGACACCAAAACATCTAGTAAATTTGTATCAATTTCACCAAATTGTTTCAATCAGAAAAAATTCTAAAGAATTCTGAAAAAATAAAGACATTTGATTTTGACATTTTTTAAACAAAACCTTTTAATTTTTTTTTGTTTGTAACACCTTTTCATTTCAAAATTTCCTTTAATTTTATTTAAAATAATTTAAAATGTGGTCAAAATCAAAACTAATTGTTCTATATGTTTAAATGTTGAATTCAACCCTCTGCTGGATTCATCCCCCCCGCCGTTCAGGTGACAGAATGCCAGATGCTCCTGCCTCAGTTTCTTCTTGCTATGGCTGTAATCAAGAACACAGTGCCTCTCAGTATCCAATTCAAAGGCCTGCCTCTTGGCAGAATTTCTGTACAAATACAATAGCCTGCAAGATCTTCATGATAAAGCCATTCTCCCAAATCTCCAGGTAAAGTTTTCCATGGGAGTTTTCCATGCCTCTTCCAGGGACATCATTTCCAGGTCACCCACCCAAGAGTTAATCTCGCTTCTTTCACAGTTTCATTGCTCCTATCCCAGGGCTCCACTCTTCAGCCCATCTTCAGATTGAGTTACCAGAGTAGCTTCGGTCCCATGACTCTGTTACCACCACCCTCAAGACAGGTCTCCCACAGGAGAGCTCCTCACAGTGTTTCACTCTCCAGGTCTCCTTGGCTTTGAGTTCTACCAAAGCTCAGGGAATGTCCCTCCAGAGGCCACCTTCTTGTTTCTGAGCATGGCTTCCCCTAAGCAAGAAGTTCTTCCCCTTTGTCCAAGGGCCTCTGCTCTCATCAACCTTTTCTCCCTCCCCTTTGGCAGTTTTCACCCTCTCTTTCATATTCTTTCTCTAGGGGTTAGGTGCCTCGTAGACCCAACTGGCCTGAGAGGTAGTTGACTAATCTCATAGAGGAGCCAATCATCCTGTGACAAACTCAAAACAGTTCCCCCTGCACCCACCCTGGATTTTTGGCAATTACCAGTGAATTGAAATATCCATTATTCACCCAGCTCAGCAACTGGGAGGCAGGAAGACAGCATGCTTCCCGTTGATTAAGCAGCAGCTATGAAAATACTCCTCCAAAGGGGTCCTTGTCCAGTAGGAATGGAAACTGTACTGGAGACTCAGAGAACAGAGTAGTGTAAACATAAGAGAAAGTGGGGTCTGAGAAGGTGAAGGAGAAGAGGGACATGGAGGATTGTTTGTAGGTCAAAGAATGAAGAACACATTGTTTTTGCTGTGGAATTTCTGTAAAGAAGTAATGAAAGGCAGAGCTTGGTCGTGGGCCATATTTTTATAAGTATTTGATTTCAATAGCAGTCAGGCAACTAGGTACTCTTGAAAAGCCCACTCGGGAACTATTTACCTCTCCAAGCATCTAATACCATTAAAAAAAAAAAAAAAAATCTAGGTCTCTGTTCCTAACTGTAAAATGGCCATAATAATGTTCTCTTCACTCACATTTTATCTCTCTTGACTATATAAATTGTAAGCCTTTTGTGACAGGAATTATTAGTTACAATTCATGTGTACAATGCCCTGATCTCATGTAGGTCTTCAAGGTGCTACTGCAATACAAATGATGATGATAAATGAATAAAGCAGCATCTGGTGTCATTAACATTTTGATCAATCAAGTTTTCTTTAGTTCTCTAACTGATCCTCAGGGAATCTGGAACCCATCAGAATTTTACAATTTGATTCTAAAGCAAAAAAATCAGACTTGATGAAAGCTATAGAAATTACACAAAAGATGCTGATTTTGTGGATTCTGGAGATATAAAAATGATGAAGCATGTTTCCGAACATGCATACCTCACCACAAGAAAAGCAGCCTGAATATTTTCAAAGGGAATGCATGAGCACTGATATTCTTGTGATATCAAAGTGCCCACATTTTCTTTTAAACAAAAGCCTTTCTTACTCTTCCAGCAACATGAAAGCAACAAGAAATAATGTTAAAACCCAAAAGATAAAACAATTTACTACTAGAAAACTTTAAATACACATAGCTGATTGCACACAGGTAACAGGGAACTATAAAGACATGCAAAATCCCCCCTGCCCAAGCATGCATGCATATGAAAAGACTTTTTTCTTTGCTAGCTGAATCCTTCCATCTTTTTCATCCTAACTCAGCCAAAATCATGAGAAAAGAGATGGGCCTCTTATGCTTTGCTTTTGCTTACTCTGCTCTGAGTTTTAAAAATTAGATGCATTTTAGAAATTAAGAAAGGAAATCATATTTTATGATTTCTTTGTATATGAACTCATATTTATCTATGCATTTGAATGTACGAATATGCCTGTGCATACACACACAGACAGCCGTTTGTATGAGAATTTGTTTCACAGGGAAAAACTTACTGGATTAGTTTAGTAATTAATCAAGTACACAAAAGCATATGAGTTATCTGAACAACACTCCACAGAGGAAGTCAGATCATGCATAGAAAATTGAATCAAGGAAAAGCAGCTGAGGCTCCTCAGCTTTGAATGTGGACAATGTCAATGAACCTTGTTTAAGAAGGTCCTTTTCACCTTAAGTCATAAATGTTGAAAACAGACATGGAGTTGCGGTGTAAATATCCACCTAATTCTGATTCCCAGGCTAGTTGCCTATTGAATTAACCTTCAAGGAATCAGAAATGTACTGGACATAGATACCTAAGTAGATTTTTCTTTGGGTAGACATCCTTGTATTATGATTTTAACTGCAAAATGTGGTTTATTTTCTTTATTTTTGCTCATTGGAAGAAGTTTTAAACAGTCAGACCCAGGGCTGGCGTTAGGATTCAGATTATAGCTGAAAAATTCCATATAACCCGACCCTGTCTCATGCTACCACATTATGAAACAGAGCCTGCCAACTGGGAATTTTTGTGGCAGGTGACAGAGGGCTGGCTATAGAGAAAAGCAGCTAGTTTTCTCCTGCTCCCTGCACTTTGGCTATGTCTACACTTAGAAACTTAGGCCGACTTTATTAAGTTGACTTAAAGATGACCTGATGAAGTCGACCTAGAGAGTCTACACTAGACTTTCTCAGTCAACTGGTTAGGTCAAGAGGGGCTTGTCCTGGAGAGAGCCAGCCGCACGGGGGAGGGCTGGCTCTCTCCGAGACAGCCACGCTGCTAGCAGCTCGTCCTGGGGAGACCCAGCCCTCAGCAGGGCTGGTCCTCCCAGAGACCAGCAAGCTGCCGCCGGCTCCCTTCTCCCCGGGACTGCTCAGGTCCCGGGGAGAAAGGAGTGCAGGCTCCCTTCTGGCCAGGACAGTGGAGTCCCGGGGAGAAGGGAGCCCCATGGTCCCTTGTCCGGGACTGTGCTCCAGCTGACAAGGAAACTCCGGGGTTTCCCTATCAGCTGGAGCATGGGGTTGGCAATTGCCAGCCCTGCGCTCCAGCTGACAGGGGAAACCCTGGGGATCCCCTGTCAGCTGGAGTGTGCTCCCTTCTTTCCTGGACCCCGTGGGTCCTGGGGAGAATGGAGCGCGGGGCTCCCTTCTGGCCAGGACCATTTGGGTCCTGGGGAGAAGGGAGCTGCAGCCTGCTGGAGTCCTGGCTAGGGAGCCCTTTTCCCCGGGACTGCAGCTCCTCTGGCAGGGAAGCCGTGGGTCTGGGGAGAAGGGGTTCTCCAGGGGACAAGGGAGCCATGGTGGCTCCCTTCTGCCAGGGAGCCATGAGGGGCTCCCTTGTCTCCCTGCCCTAGGTCGACCAAGTTGACTTAGGGCATCTGCACTGGCTTAAATTGACTGAAGAAGCCGATTTAAGATCTAGTTCGAATTAAAACAAGATGTTAGTAATTTGAATTAGTTTTTCCTTAATTCAATTTAAGGAGCATCTTAAGTCGAATTAAGGAAAGCCCAGGGTAGATGTGGAATAAATTAAGTCGACTAAAGCCTCCTTAAATCAACTTAATTTCTAAGTGTAGATGTACCCTCTGGGATTAAGATTTTGGAGCTGAAGCTCTGCAAAAAGACACATGAGCCACAAGTTCAGCTGTAGAAAATCAAAGTAGCTCCATCACCTTCAAAAGAACTCCATTGACTTAAACTAGCTGAGGACTCAGCCCATGAAACTTTTATTATACTGCCATCATGTTGTACTGCCAAATAGAAACAACAATGGTCAAGCTCTGTAGGCCAGATTCAAACTGTATAGCCATTGCAATTTCCTTTTTGTTTTCCTTACTTTCTTGTCTTGTACTCCAAAACTGTTGGCTAGTGATGCTAAGCTGTGCTATGCATGACTCAACAGTTGCTGCATTCTCCCCCTGTGAAGACTGCAGTTCAATTGTGAGAGCCAGGTTCTTATGCATTGCCGGCATGGCACTCTAGGTGCTGGGGAAGCCCCAGGGACTCCCTAACAACTGGAGCACCGGCAATTGCCGGCACGGCATGCCAACTGCTGGGGAGTCCCCGGGTGCTTCCTAGCAGCTGGAGTGCGGTCTCAGCCAGAAAGGAGCCACAGGGCTCTGTTCTGGCTGGGACCCGTGGGGGTCCTGGCAGAAAGGAGCCCCGCGTTCCCTTCTAGCTGGGAGCCTCGCGGGTCTTGGCAAGAAGGAAGCCACGGCTCCCTTTTTGCCGGAAGTGCTTGGGTCCTGGGCAGAACACGGAGCTCCCTTCTAGCCGGGACCGCTGGGGTCCCGGAAAGAAGGGAGCCGAGCGGTCCAGGCCAGAAGGGAGCTCCACGCTCCAAGTTGACTTAGTAAGGCCAGGTTTAAATGGACTTAAGAGTCCTGTATGGACTCTCAGAGTTGACTTAATAAGGTCAATTTAAAGTTGACTTGGTAAAGTCGACCTAAATTTCTCAGTGTAGACATAGCCCATGGGAGTGCCAGGATCCAGCAACAGGAAGCAGTTCACAGAATTAGGGGCATAATTTGTACTAAATTGTAAAAAAGTTAGTAAATGCTCAGGGAATTCATTTGGAAGAAAGGTACTATAAGAATGAAAAATCCTTATTATAAACAGGAGGCAGGCCTCTGAATCTTGCCTTTTGTTTAGTACATTTTAATTCACACATTAAAAAAAAAAAGATTGTCAGGTTTGTTTGAATTCTCATTATTTGTCATGCTGATTATGTCTTGCTTCCACTATGTTTCTCAGTCACAATAGCTTTTTCTGCTGGCAAAAATAAGGCCATCACCTGAAAAAAAAAGTCTTCTCATGCTCTTGCAAAACACAATAAAATAATGTGCTTTTTTTTCAACCCCCCCTACTTGTAATTCATTTTGGGGTTTTCTTATATTACAGGATAGACTCCTAGGCTATGTCTACACTTGGCCAAATAAGTTGACTTTAAGTTGACTTTGTTAAGTCGACTTAGCATGTCCACACTATAAAATTAGGTCGACTTAAAGTGGACCTTGCCAAATCGACTTAGAGTCTCCATGCTGGATGCCTAAGTCAACTTGTAGAGGCTATGTGGACCTGGGACTGGTCCATGGTGGCGGAGGGAGGGGCACCCCTTTCAAAGTGCCAGGGGGCTCAGCACTTGCCCCATGTACCAAGGTACAATGGGGGCTGAGCAGGATAGGAACAGGGGTAGAGTATAGGAGCGGGGTGGGCAGGGCTGTGTCCTGCCCTGTGGCGGGGCACACCAGGCTCTGGCTGTGCCAGCCACCCTGGCAGGGAGGTCAGTGGGGGAGCCCTGGGGGCTCTTTAAGTCGACTTATGGATAATCTGCATCTACACTGGCTAAGTTGACTTAATAAAGTCGACTTTATACCAGCTTTAATAAAGTCAACTTAAAATTTCCTTAAGTCGACTTAAGCAGCAGCTTAAGTCGATTTAAGGAGATTGTAGTGTAGACGCAGAGTAAATTAAGTCGACTTAAGCAGGCTTAAGTCGACTTAATTTACAAGTGTAGATGCACCCATAGTGTTCAGTCTTTTAGAAAGATTCTTGTTGCAAGATGTAGCATCTTCATCTAGATACACTGCAAATCATATCAGTATTATAACAATCTGATACTTCAGGATGTTAGCCATCAATGCCACTGATTACAGTTTAATTACAAATGTTTAGAAAAAGACAAGGTTCATGTCTATGTTCATTGTCTGAATGGAATAGAGTATTTAAAAGATATTTTTAATGAATACATAATAGGGTTTTTTACTGTATAAAATGAATATGCCCTCAAAGAAAATTGAAATGCCCAGCAAACTACTGCACGGTGCTAAACTGAATTTTCTTGCTCAGCATGAGATGGCCAGGCTCATGCAAATCCTTAAGAAGTTAAGATATTGATATTAATTTACATTTTTTCTAGTAAAAGAAAAATTAGATTTAAGAAATATTTTTTTAAAATGGCAAATTTGTTTAGGGGCTGTCATGCTTGAAAATTCACAGTGGACCATTTGGACCATGCAATAAGGATTTAGGATTCAGACTTGAATTCACCAAAGCACTTAAGCACATAAGTTCAATAGGATGTGTGTGAGTGTTTGATTTGATACCCTAATGCTATCTCTCTCTTCCTCAGTAATTCTCATCTTTATGCTGTATTTACTCCCCATTTGTGTTAGATATTCTTCAGATTCCTCTGAAGTAATTCCTCTGAAAACAAATCGGCATATAAAGTATGAGGAATCATACAGAAGAGCAAGCAGGAACTACTGTGAAAATGAGTGCCAATAGGAAAAATTACTCTATATGGTGCTATGTAATAGCACTGCAAAGAGTATGAGGAAAAGCTATTTGTATAAGTAAGTCCATATTGGAAGGTAGCAACTGCAGCTTAAATTGTGTTTCTCTAGACAAAAAGGAGGTTGTGCATTGGAGAAATCATTGTATATAAGTATTACAGGATTTTGTCCCAGTTGCACTAGACTGGAAGGAATCAAGTCTCTTGTTAGTGTTTTGAAGTTTGCTTTCAATCAGTCAACAGCAGAATTAATTCTATTTGCTTACTATTTTGCCCTCATGAACTTCAGTCCCACAATAGCTTTAAAAAAATCTGAGCCTCAGCAATTTGATAGTGGATCTTACATCTATGGTAAATTGCATCTCTGTGTCTACATACAGGGTTTGCATTTCATTGAAACTGTAATAAATGATTCCTTCCCAAATCTGATTCTGCAAAAAGCTACTTGGCTGCTCCAACTAATCTTTTTTATTCTTCATTTTTATTTACTCTTAAAGGGTTTTTGTTCCATCTTTTACAGCTGTCCTAATGTACACAAATCACTTTTAGAGATAGTGTCATGCATATGAAGGGAGCGATTTGTCAATATGGATGCCTCTTTTATGAAAGATGGTTTGAAAGAAAGCTTTACAGGGCTGGACAGCCCCAACTGAATTTCAATTTGCTATAGCATGCAAGGGATTTAGGGGATTAGGGTTGGTAAGAGGCTTTCAGAACGAACCAGCTTATTTTAGTAGAAGGAATATACAATTTGAAAACTTTGCTTGTCTTGACTTTATATTTTAGATGTAGAGAGAGAAGGGGTATATCAGAGAGAAAAGCAACAAGCCATTTGATGACTTTACAGCAGTTAGGATTTTTTATGTTTTTCAGTCACATGCTGACTAGTTTTGATTGTGACAAATAGAATCTAATATGCCAGATCTGATTTCTACCAGTTGAGGATCTGGTCGCTGGTATTTTATTGTTACTATTAGATACTAAAAAAGCTGTAAGTGAGGGAGAGGATGGAGGAAGCAAGAAACACAGTCCTGAGTATTTATGCAGATGAAAAGGTGGCAGACTGCTACACATAAATATGGTGCATAATCTGATGTTTAATTTAAGCAAATTACTGAAGAATAATGTTTCCTAAGGAAGGAAGATAAAATATGTATTAAATATTTCATTCACTTGTTCCTTGTTAAAATGAAAGAGCAGGAGGAGGCTCAAGGCATCTAGTGGCTCAAAGCATCTAGTGGCTCAAAGCTGTGTTAAGTATTTTGTATGCCATAACATTAATTACTGATCATAACAGAAGTACTGCAAATCCATCACCATGAAGAATAAAAGTAAACAGCTGTATTCTTTCCCTCATATCCCTATAAACAATTAGGATAGTATGAGACTGATTTCCTTCTCAGGAACTCATAGATTTTAAGGCCAGAACAGACCATCATGATCATCTGGTCTGACCTCCTGCATGTTGCAGGCCACAGAACTCAACAACCCTCTCCTGTAATAGACCCCTGACATCTGACTGAGTTACTGAAATCCTCAAATCATGGTTTAAAGAATCCTGCATTACTCCAGTTTTACCCCAGTGTCACTTCGTTGCAATTAGTGACATCACGTTTGTGTGACCTGGGAATGGTGTAATGGTGAGTAAAGCTTATGAGTCACCACACCAGTCAGAATTGTCCAAGTTATGCCAAGACTTCACTTCTCAGGACCCAACGCCTATTGAAGTCATCAATGGAAATCTTTCCATATTCTTCAGCAGGAGTTGGGATAGGACCATAGGCTATGTCTCCACTTGTAATTTTAAGTTGACTTAGTGTGTCCCCACTTAAAAATAAAGTCGACTTAAAGGGGAACGTAAAAAGTTGACCTAGAGCGTCCATACTGGATGCTCTAGGTTGACTTTGTGGGGCTAGGGGGACCTAGGGCAGGTCCACGGGGGCAGGGGGTAGCCCTAAGTCGACTTAGGGCTACCCCATGGCTACACTGGCTTAAGTCGACTCTAGGGAGTCGAATTAAGCCTTAGGTCTACTCAAAAGCAGGTTTTATAAAGTCGACTTAATTTTCATTGTCGACTTTATTTTCCTTAAGTCGACTTAAGCAAGCTGCTTAAGTCGACTTAAGAAAACTGTAGTGTAGACGCAGGGTAAATTAAGTCGACTTAAGCAAGCTTAAGTCGACTTAATTTACCAGTGTAGACGCAGCTGCACAGAGGGAAGGGATAAAAGAGGCTCCTAAAAATGTCTTCAGTGAGGAGCAGTTCATTCTTCTTAAGTGAGTCTAGTGATAAGTTTTGACTGTCCTGTAGGCTGAAGTCCTTCCTCAGGGCAGGCCACAGAATAGGAATAGCAGTAGCAATAACACTTCCTAATACTGCTCTGTCATTGTGCTTCTACCCTAGACAGGAGTGATCATCGCCAGTGGTAAGATAATAGTTAAAACTTCATTCAGCCGTGGCCTCACTGCTGAGACTGATAAAAACAGCATGTCCATTAGTTTCACTTGTGATGGTAGTTTTTATGACGCATACATCTATTCACTAGGAATTGGATCACCACCACTTGCTCTTTTGACTAAAGCAAATTTAGAAGTGTTGCATCAGCTGTGGCAAAGGTCTAGACTCACTTAAACTCCATCACAGAAGTAAAGCTGGGTTATGAGAAACTAAATTCTTATTAAAGTACCAGTATGTAAAATGATAGCAAAGGGAATTCAGGAAATGAATGGACAAGGTTATAGACAGAGGCTATGTCTACACTTGAAAAATTAGGTTGACTTTATGAAGTCGACTTAATAAGGTTGACTTTCAGTCGACTTAAACTGGACCTTATTAAGTCGACTTAATAAAAGTTGACATAACTTTTCAAATGTAGACATGATCCCTTTTTGGCCTTATTAAGTCGACTTAATGTTTTAAGTCGACTTAAAAAGGTCCAACTAAGCACTACTCCTCATCTCCACTGGCTTAAGTCGACTTAATAAAGTTGACTTAAGCGCTAGTTTGAATTAAAACAACATGTTATTAATTCAAACTAACTTTTCCTTAATTCGAGTTAAGGAGCAGCTTAAGTCCAGTTAAGGAAAGCCCAGTGTAGATGTGGAGTAAATTAAGTCAACTTAAGCCTCCTTAAGTCAACTTAATTTCTAAGTGTAGACGCATCCAGAGAGAGGAAAAAGGGAAGCGTTTTCCCTCCTACAATGGCCCCTTTAGGCAGCAGACCATAATATCCTTTGATCTGGCTGGGAGAGAATTTCCCCAGTGCAGGAATTGAATAAGAAAGCCTAGAAGGCCCCTACTACAAGCCCCAGTAGGGGGTGTGATAGGGAGAGTATTGTGGTCTGGAGTGGACAAGACAGAATTGAAGGGGGCAGGGCTGGAGTGATGCTGATATTGCAATTCTGGGCAGTGCTGATGCTCATAGGCAGCTCACTGACCTTTTCAGCAGCTGAGACCTGTGGGGGCACAAAGCAGGGATGTAGCCACAGGTGGGCCACTTGGAGATGAGGCCTGCCCACTGAAATGCCCGACAGCAACACGAACTTTGCTGCTGCTGGCCAGTCCCTGCAGCCGCAGCAGAGAAGTTTGTACTGCTGTCAGGCACTGTGGTGGGCAGCCCTCATCTTGCCACCTCTCCCCTTCCCTCTTCCTCCTCCCACAGCTCCACTTGCTACCTAGCAACCTAAGGAAAAGTTAAGTCGACTTAGTAACACCTCATTTTAGGTCGACTTAAGCCAGTGTGGTCGGGAATTGGCGCCTAAAT
Organism: Pelusios castaneus; assembly: GCA_007922175.1. Taxonomy (NCBI): domain Eukaryota; kingdom Metazoa; phylum Chordata; order Testudines; family Pelomedusidae; genus Pelusios; species Pelusios castaneus. The sequence goes on from ML685780.1 coordinate 22,247,690, forward strand.
TGACTGTGTACACTAGAAAAGTAAGTCGACTTAATAATGTTGACTTGAAGTCGACCTTATTAAGTCGACTTAATAAAGTCAACTTAACTTTTCTAGTGTAGGCATAGCCATGATATCTCCATAGAGCTAACTATATATTACCTCACTCCCATTCTGTAAGTTCTCCATCTTCAAAGCGTCTGACGAAGTGGGATCTTCTCCCACGACAGCTCATGAGATAAATAAATTTGTTAGTCTTTAAAAGTGCCACAGGACTCCTTGTTTGTAAATGTTACCTAAATGTCTTGTTTCAGCAAACATCTTGTCTTTTTTATATATAAGTGGGGTGAGCTTTTCAGGGGCCTTCTCTAATTTAATTGGTTCTTAATCTTAGCAAGCATGTGATTTTTTTCCAGGAAATTGCATTTAGTGGGAACAAAATTAGAAAACTGTTGAAAACTGCAGGCTGAAAGTGGAAAGTCCATTACAACAGGAATACCTGCCACTATTTCACTCTCTCCAGGATGATACATTTGTGTATGCTGACATTTTACTAACATGTCCCAGGTGGAGATACAGTGTTGGTGGTGCAATACAGTAATTAGGAACTTTGAGTCCAATTCGCTATTGCCCTGCACCTGATGCAGCCATTCATTCCAGTGTAACGTGAGTGCCAAATAGGTATAAAATGCTACAAAATCAGTATGGTGACATTTTATACTCAACTTATACTGGAATAAATGTCTACACAAGTGCAGGGGAAATATAAATTGGGCTTTAGGTGCCAAATTCTCAGTGTAAGTTGGTGCATTTACGTCATTGGAGTTGCACCTATTTACATTAGCAGAGAGTTTCTCTCCTGAGCTCATATTTGAATACAGGAGCAAACAGGGACTTTTCAAGGTATAAATTATATTCTCTCTCTCTCCCTGTCTATTTTTAATTTTTCAGATGTAGCTATTAAATTATAGCGACTTTGAAAGTCTCTATGTTCACATATTTCTACTAGGGACTTGGAGTTCTATCTGTTTCACTAGTTGTCATGACCAGGTTATTGATTATTAACACTTTTTAAATATATATTTAAGATTCTTACTCCACTCTGAAATTTATGGGCTTTTTTCCTTCCCTCACAATGAAGCCAAAAGCAAAACTCAAATGGACTTCAAAGACAACTGAATCAATCCCCAACTGTTTTAATTATAACATTGAATGCAATATATTAAATATATATAATATAATAGAAATTTTAATTATAATGCTTCTAATTGAAGCTTTCCTCTCAAAAATGCCTTTTGTAGTGAAAGCATCTCTCCTCTCTGTATTGCACTGATTGCATGTTTATGACTAAACCAGCTATAATTGCCACTGAGGCATAATTTAGGTTTAAAAGCTAGATGTCCCAGATGTACGACTGAATTCTAGTCTTCATTACTGAAAATCAGCAGACTGAAGAGAACCGGAGAAGGTCTGAGCTAGCCAAAGAGCAGTGAAAGGAAAAGGTGTTTATTTAGGCAAAAGCCCACAGGTGCATTACCTTCCTTAGCCCTCTTTGACTGCGGGCAGGCTGCATCTTTAAGGAACACGGCTGTCGTTTTAGTGGCATTGTGTGGCTATGAATGTCAGGGAGATTTATGTGGTTCATTCTCTGACCTGTGATAATGCATCATTAGAGCCCTCCGTCTTCTTCACCTTTGTGCACATAGACTCATAACAGGGACAGCTATGAAAAAATAAGAGAAGCAGCAGCAGCAGCAGTAGAGGGAAGCTTGGCTTATTTGCTCTCAGCATCTGCCAGAAGTTGAACTGGGGCATCTTTATTGTTTTATATATTTTATTTTGAGGGTTCTGGCCTCCCTCCTTCACATATCTCCTGCTTAAACTCATTTACAGAATTAAAAATAAATGACCGTTTAACCCTTCACTGTCTGAGTGAATGTTCTGAATCAATTCAGAGACATACCAGGCAGCTAAGGGGAGAGTTGGAGTCACCAATGATCCCCTATGAGAGCTCCGTTGGGTTCTCTGAGGTAAATGATAATAGCACAATCTATTTCAAGCCCTTATGTACCTTTGCTTTTATCCTGACCCCAGGTGATCTCTTTGTTTGGCTCACTGAAATGTACGACTGCTGCTCTGGCTGACTGACTGGGGAATAAGTCTATATCTATTTAACCAAACCAAACTAGCATCCCCTCTTCTCCGGCCATGAATGTATATGGATTCAAACAACAGTGGTAATGCTTTTTTTTTTTTTTTTTGAGAACATTACTGATTCTTTTTAATCATGGCTTACTGCACTGGTAGATTAGTACCCAAATGCAGTGACCTTCTTTTTGAAGTGGATATGAGTATGCCAGAAACACCCCCCCAAACCTATGATTCTTTGTTTTGCTCCAATAAATCAGAATAAAAATCCCAAGAGAGAGAAGTGTGGCATACTTTACAATTCTGATTGCACCTGTAGAAAATTGATATTTTTCATGAGCGCTCTTTTGCCCATGTCCCTCTCTTTGGAGAGCAGAGGAGAGAGAGGGTACAACAAGCAGAATTTATGCATGGCTTCCTACCAATTATGCACTTAAATATTTTTTTAAATCTACAAAAATCTTTGTGTGTGTTGGAATATATTATGAGGCATTAGAAGGACTGTCCATCTGCTGCAAAGCATCGGGGTTGGGCACCACAGAAATGTGCAGGGAGGTGGAGGTTGATGTGTGAATGGGTTGTGAAGAGCTCGGGGGGGGGGGGGGGGGGTGTTTCACCTTCCTCTGTAGCACTGGGAATGGCTCACTTGCTGGTGGATTCTCTGTATCTTAAAATCTTTAAATTGAGATCTGAGGACTTTTTAAAAACTCAGTCATTGGTTAGAGGCTTATTGCAGGAGTGGGTGGGTGACGTTTTGTGGCCTGTATTGTGCAGGAGGCCAGACTAGAGGACCATACTGGTCCCTTCTGACCATATGGCTATGTCTACACCGGCAATTTAAGTTGACTTAAGGAGGCGTAAGTCGACTTAAATTAAACCATGTCCACACTAGGCTTTCATTAAGTCGACTTAATGAAAGCCTAAGTCGACTTAACCCTTAAATCGACTCCTTAAGTCGACTTAAGGACAGTGTGGACATGGAGTAACCCTTAAGTTGACTGTATTAAGTCGACTTAAAGCGGACTAAGTCGACTTAAAGCTAAGTCAACTTGGTCCACTTCGTTAAGTCAGCTTTAATGAGGTCGACTTTAAGTTGACTTAAAGTTGACCTTATTAAAGTCGACTTAGCAAAGTCGAGTTAACTTTTCTAGTGTAGACATAGCCTATGAGTCTACGGCTATGTCTACACTGGGGAATTTAGGTCGATTTAAATAAGTCAACTTTAATAAGTCGACTTAAAGGGGGCCTTACTAACTCGACTTAGAGAGTCCATGCTAGATTCTCTAAGTCGACTAGTTTGGTCCAGGGAAAGCCAGCCCCTGAGCGGTCCGGGGGAGAAGGGAGCATGGAGCTCCATTCTGCCCCGGACCACTGGCTCCCTTCTGCTCGGGATTTCTCAGGTCCTGGGCAGAAGGGAACCCTTCTAGCCGGGACCGCTCAGGTCCCGGGGATATCTTCCCCGGGACCTGAGTGGTCCCAGTCAGGAGGAAGAGCGGGAGACCCGCGCTCTAGCTGCTCGGCAGCCGGCAGCTGGAGCGGGTATCCCGGGGAGAAGGGACCGTGGGGCTCCCTTCTCGCTGGGATCACTCAGGTGCTCCAGCTGTTTAGGGAAGCCCCGGGCCTCCCTAAACAGCTGCCGGTGCTCCAGCTGTTTAGGGAAGACCCAGGGCCTCCACAAAGAGCCAGGGCACTGGCAATTGCCGGCACGGCTGCGCTCCAGCTCCTGGGAAGCCTTAGAAGGCTTCCCAGGAGCTGGAGCTCGGTCCCAGCTAGGAGGGAGCCCATGGCTTCCTCCTAGCTGGGACTGAGCAGTCCTGGCCGAAGGGAGCCCCAGGCTCCCTCCTAGCCGGACCGAGCGGTCGCGGCCAGGAGGAAGCGCGGGAGACCCATGCTCCAGCTGCTGAGCTGCTGGCAGCTGTAGCGTGGGTCTCCCATGCTCCCTCCTGGTCGGGACCGCAGGGTCGCAGCTAGGAGGGATCGTGGGGCTTCCTTCTCCCTGGGACCACGCTCCAGTGCTCAGCTTCAAAGTCAACTTTATACGAGGTGTTATAAAGTTGACTTTGAATTTCCTTAAGTCGACTTAAGCAGCAGCTTAAGTCGACTTAAGGAAATGCCAGTGTAGACGCAGAGTAAATTAAGTCAACTTAAGCATGCTTAAGTTGACTTAATTTACTAGTGTAGACGCACCCTAAGAGATTTGTAGAGCCTTACAATTGACTCTCAGACAAGCCACAAGCATGAGATCTCTGGATCCAGTTCTCCATTGACACTATGCTTTGCATAAGCATAGCAAAGGAAAGACTACATGTCTGTGTTGGAGACTCCTGTTTTGTGTGCCAAATGGTATCCAGACAATCACAATCTTTATGGTAGCTGGTAAATCTTGCAGTGTGTTCTCCACATTATCACAACCATCATTTTCCAAATAGAAATAACTTTACCAGTAAGTGTCTGTCTATCTGAGCTGTTAGAACCTGTAGGAGGCTGATCTCAGCTGGAAGTCACTTTTTGCATGCTCCTGATGATAGAGAGAACAAATCATTCAAAAGCAAGCAGATAAACGAATAGCCCCACACCCACAAGAACAACAAAGACATGGTTCTTTGATTTTGGTGAGCCATTAACAGATGTTTTCCTTATGCACAGCTGAATAATATTTTAATAAAAAGGAAAGTGTCCTCATTTTTCTTCTATCCTGAAATGTTAGTAGTAAAAATAATTTTACTGTTACCAGGTGTCTTCCTAAGGGAATCAGGTAAAATAGTGGAAATATTTTCATAGGGGTTATAAACAATTTCACAATACAATCATTTATGGTTGAGGTTGAGATAGAGATTTTGCTGCACAAGACCAGTGCAAGACAAAACAGATTGCATTTCACACAGAATTTTGCTACATATATTAAGCTTCATGAAGGCTGTTCTGCAGATATAAAACTTTAGTTGCAGCTGAGATGATCATTTTTATATGGCTTCTTTATGAAACCAATGGACCCTATAGTTCTACCATAAGTTCCAAAGGGGTAGCTGTGTTAGTCTAGATCAGCAAAACAAACAAGGAGTCCTGTGGCACTTTTAGGGTACATCCACACTGGAGCCTTCGGTTGACTTAAGTTGACTTAAGCATTAAGTCAACCTTCAGAGGTGGTGTTATTAAGTCGACCTAAGGAAGCGCTTAAGTCGACCTAAAGACTGCTGCGTCCACATTGGGCGCTTATTAAGTCGACTTAAGCTCTTCCTTAGGTCGACTTAATAACACCACCTCTGAAGGTTGACTTAACACTTAAGTCAACTTAAGCCAGTGTAGACGGAGAGTGCCCTTAAGACGACCTAATTGGCCTCCAGGCCCCAGTGCAATGTAGGACAGCTACCCACAATCCACCACTCTTCCATCGACCTAGCACCTGCCAGTGTGGACACTAGCAGTCGACTGTAGTTTTCAGTGTGGACTCTCTAAGTTGACTTAACAAGGTCGTAAAGTCGACCTTGTTAAGTCGACTTAACAGAGCCTCCAGTGTAAACGTACCCTTAAAGACTAACAAATTTATTTATCTCATGGGAGCTTTCACTGTCAGACATGCTCATGTGATAAATAAATTTGTTAGTCTTTAAAAGTACCACAGTTCTAACACACTAATTCTTTCCTTATTATAGCCCTTATTTAAGACCATTTGGGAATACTAACACTGTTAAAATTAGACAGGCGCTTAGGTACATGACTGAACCAGGGCATGTGGGTTGTTCCTACCACTAGTAAAGTCAGCGTTACCTTTATCATTTTCTTGAATGGCCTTGTCCACAGTAGATAATGTTTGTTTACATTTCCCACTGGCAGTACCACAGGCTTGAACAGTGATAGTAGCAGTCAGAGTTCTTCTGACGAGAAAGTGTCATTGGACACGAGTGTCTTAATCATTATGTCACATACACCTGCTTTGAATATGTTGGATGACATAGTGCTTAATATACTTTGGCTCCCACTGTTGCTAACAATGGCAGAGCTGAAATGGTGGTTGCAATGGTGGACAGTTTTAGTAAAAAATACCCTAATGTAGACACTGCGAAAGAGAACAGGATTGAGTCCAAAACAAACATCTTCCAGTAGGTTCAAGGATGTCTTGTACTGAGATATCCCGCTCAGCTCTCTGGAATGTGAGCCTAAACTGACCTTCCGCAAAATCGTAGGTGGGTTGGATCCAATGTCTTTGTTCATCCCCTTCTCTAGTTATAAGGGACTCTGACTGTGAAGAGCTATCTTGGTACATTGTCATAGGTCTTCATATTCTATCATAATATCCATCTTCAATTAATAAATAATTTCAGGAGTGTCTCAGTAATACTGAATGAATAATAAATAAATATCGAGTTTCAATAGGGATTGGGTGCCTAACACTCATAGGCCCCTTCAAAAATCCAAGTCAATGACGATGATAAATGCCTAGCTGTCATATAGCTGTTTTCATTTGTAGATTTAAAAGCTCCTTGCAATTGGAATATTGCAATTCCCTTTTTATAGCTGTGGAAACTGAAGTATGTAGTGGTCAAGTAACTTGCCAGAAAGGTCCAGCAAGGAAATCTTGAGGTGACTAAGATACCAATTGAAATGTGTGTAAATGGCAGTGTATTCAACATTGGAGACTGGACAAATTAATTCTCTGGGGCTCTGTTTTCTGACTGCAGGATTTGTAAGAGAAAAATGAGAGTTGCTCATAACCTGGGGCAGAAGAGTTGAGAACTCTGATTTTGCAGTCAGAGAGCAGTGAGAGGGGACATGCTTTTATTTCATCATTTCTATTCTTAGTAAGCATTGCTGCGGTGCAAACAGCCCTGGAATGCTTGAATCACCTGCTTTTGTCTCCAACAAACCATTTAGATGACAGGTGCTTTTGAGACTACACTGTCTCCAGAGCAGTGGGTGGCAGAGGTTTTTCTGTAACTTGAACCTCCCAGAATGCAGATGACTCCCTGGATAATAGCTGCGGAGTGATCATATGCAAAATTTCACAGTTGGCATTTTCTTTTACTTTTAGTTGGTTTATCAAGCGAAAAATTAAAATATTAAAAATCTAATGTCCCCTTCAAAAATCTATTTTAATAATACTGCATGTAAAAATGCTTACATTTATCTTTAGAATATTTTCATTCCATTTCTCCTTATTTTTAATGTTAAGGATACTCCCCTTTCCCACAAAAGAAAGAAAGAACTGCTTTCTGTGCCTCCTACTTGAGCTCCTTAGTCTAGCCTAAATATCTGCAGCTGGGAATGGGATGTCAGAATAAAAAATAGCAAGGGGAAAGATGCAAGAGGTATTATGTACTACTGATCCAAGTGATGCTTAGAAAGAAAAGTAAAGCCCTCCATTTTATAGTATTGATGACCTGCAAATGTTTCAGGAAGAGGACAGCGAATCATAAAACATGTGAAAGAAACAAATGAAGAATGTGAGCATTCTTCCATGTAAACTTCATGGCCACAAAGTCAAAGGGAGAGAATAAGTAATAAAGGGGGGGAAACAGGGAGTTTATGGAGGAAAGGAACAACTGACAGTGAAGATGAGAATGCTGTGTTCGGTAGAGGGGTAAAACAGAGATACCACCAGAGGTTTTAAACCATGATCTTGAATATTATTTTGTATGCAGTATCCTGGTTGTATTCCCACACACAAAAAACCTTTGTTAACTTAGAGATAAAGCTGCTCTGGTGCTTCCTCTATCAATTCAATCACTAAAATCAAGGCAACCACCAGCTAAAAATCCATACTAATCTGAAGCCACATTTTTTCACCTCCAAAATCATAACACTCCAGCATACTGGCTATGTCTACACTTACTAAAGTTAGTTCACATTAGTTAATTCGAACTAACTAATTCGAACTAATTTTAGCAAGTGTAGACATAGCTAAAGAGATTGGCTGACTCTCTGAAGATCACACAATGAAGTAGGAAACTAACCTGGAGTCTTGACGCTTTGGTCCAACACTAGATCATACTTCCTCACTTTAATAGGCATTCCTTTGAAATGCTGGAGAGCTTTGCAAGAGGGGAATATATACTTAAACTCTCACCAGTGATGTAAAATCCATTTTATTGCTCACACACTGCCAGCATAAAATGAAAGGCGAACACACACAAATATGTGCATGTAGATACATGTGTGTTTACATATATACTCACATATATACAAATACAGATATACATGCACATATGTTATAGTTTAGAATATAATGCTCCAAGTATTCCTCGTGTAAATCTTGACATTAAACCGATCTTTCCCTTATCTTGCCACTTGAATCATTTATTTAAGCAGTGATAATAAAAGGTGTCAGTAATTCAGTTGTAAACTCTTGAAGATTTCTGTGCGCATTGACCTTTAAGTGTTTGCATCTTGACAGGTGAGCCATTCTTAATGTCTCCTATGAGATATGGTGGGGGCAAGCGGTCAGGCACGCTAATGATAAAATTACCATTTACCTCTTACCTCACCAGTCTCAGTGCCTGACATTATAAATGTAGGTAACCTTTCACCTGAAGGCTCTCTTTCTTCTGCACTGCTAAAGATTATGGCAAAATGAACAAGCTTGCAGCTGTAGAAGAATCATTTTTTTTTTTTTTTTTTTTAAAAAGGTTTCAGGGCTCCTTTTCCCTTTCATTTTCATTATTATTATTTTAATCCAAAAAATATAGATACACATTTTTAGAAAAATGAAAGCATAGAGGTTCGCTCAATTTTATTTTACACAGAGAAGATTATTTCTTTTATTTTTATCTTAATATGTTTTGAAGTGAGAATGCTTATTGAAGCCTGTTCCTTCATAGTTTTATTAACATGGGGGCACTATTATTAATTACATTTGTATTGCAGCAGTGCCCAGAGGGCCTATTGCTGGGCCACACTGGGCTAGCCACAATAATGAGTTTGTGTTGATCTTTATTCTCTCTCATAATCATGTGATCCAATTTATTCTGTCATAATCCAAAGTTTCCTAAACTTCTGGGGTGTTCAGATTCAGGTGTTTTGGGTGCAATTTACCTCTATTACCTCAACAAGTTATATGAGGAAATACGCAGAGGAAGGTAGTTTTCTCTAAGTAATATTCATTACTTTAAAAGGCTGCCTATTCTTCCCTGGTCAAGGTCAGCGCTGGCATAGCACTGTTGTGGGATGGTTATATCACCTCTGCTCAGGTTATATCTGTTTTGAGAATAAATATAGCCTCTGAGGCATGGTTTTTTTTTTTTTTTTTTTTGTGATCTGGTCTCTTTACTTCACCCTGATAGTATAAAGAGGCCAGAAAGTGGCCAGATCTTCTCACCTGTGAATTCCTCCAGCAGTGGAGGGAACATGGGGTAAGCTGGCTCCTGTTTTGCCTTCTCTCTGTCCTGTGCTGAGGAGAGGAGAAACCATGGCCAGAGATGGTTATTCTCAGTCCTGCAGTTGCTCTAGGGGGCAGCTCTCACCTAATATAGGTTAGAACTACCCTGAGGCTGCTCTCAGCTATACCAAGCGAGGCTGGTGGCAGCAGAGAGCTAGCATGAGAATAAGGAAGACGTAACAGCCTCATTTGCTGCCCTGTCCACTCTGTTTCACCCAGTGTTTTTTAACAGAGCACATTCAATCTGTCATCTCAAATTTTAGGGATGTTGGGCTGACATCTTTCACCCACAATAAATAATTCTTTATAGACAAAGAAGAGAAGGGGAAAAAACATATATTTTTAGTTTTAATACTCTTAAAGTGACCTATTATATGAAATGAACATGCTAGTAGCTCCTGAAGATGTCTCAGGAGGAATCTGCATTCCAGCCTCTTTTTATTTGTTATTCAAGTTCTTATTCCCAGTGTGTCTCTGTATGCATAAATAAATACGCCTACATCCATTGCTCTCAAAGATTACCATTCTCCAAACAATACATTCATTCATTTTGATGGGTTTTTAAGGTAACATATCTACTGCATCTAACACATCTCTGGCACATGGCAATAACCATGTGTGAAGTCATTCTCATGGTGGTGGTACTTGCAGATGGTTTCAATTTTTTGTTGATTTTGCTTGAAATGCACCATCAAAATAGCCTCTCCTACCTTTTATCAGGATGATGGAATACTGTGTTCAGACACCCCACCTGAAACTGCAACTTAAACTTTTTCCAAGTCAGGGGGTGTGGTGTGCATTCCCCCATGCATCGTCACCTCCCTCCATTCCTGCAGGAGTACTTGCCTAGAGCAGTCCTTTCATTCAGGCCTGCCATTGTACCAGGCACCTTCACAACTACCTTTCTCCTGTTTGCACCTCAGTGCAGGGGTCGGCTATAAACCAGCTCTAGCTATTCAAAGTGCCAGTTCTGTGTTTCAACCACAAAACCATGCTGTTTCTTGTATGGGACAGTTATAAAACCCTCCACTTCTGATACATTATCAAGGTAGGAGGTGGGGAGAGGAAGGGCAGCATCAGTTTTTAATGTCCAGATAAGAGAATTTAGGCTTTCAAGAAGTCATTAATATTGTAGATAGGGCAGCCTTAGGCTATGTCTACATTGCCCCACAGTTCAGACTAGAGGGGTGTGAATAGCAGTGTGCATCGAAGAGCCCCTGTATGGATACTGTGGCTATGAACTAAAAGGTTCCTGATTCACTCTGTTGCAGTCTTGTTTGAAGAGGACTAACAATGTAAACTAGGTCCTGCTGCATTCACACCAGGAAGTTACAGCACAACATTTTGGTGCACACTACTATACACCTTGAGCTGCAGGGCAGTGTAGACAAGCCCTTAATCACTAGATGGAGCCTAAATCTCATTTTCAAAAAGTGATTTAAACACACAGGAGCCTAAATCCCATCAACTGTCGACGGGATTTTGGATTCTACATGCCTTTGAAAACTGAGGTCCTATATTCCTGTTAAAATGAGGTTTAGGCTCCTAAATCAGTTAGGTGTTATAATGCTGGGAACAATAACAACTCAATATCTTTAAAATCTGGGCCACAATGCTTGGGCAGCATCCATATTTGGCTGGTTAGAGCGGCGACAGTAGTTTCTTTGCAGGGTGAAAATGTGCATCTGTATAGCAAGAGATCGAGTGATGAGAATGGAAATAGCATATACACAAAGATAGAGACTGAGATTTAGTGCATTTCAGTGATCAGGAACTAAATGATCATTGTCTTCAGTAAAATTACCTCCCATGAAGAACAGCACACTTAAGATGAATACATAATTTTAATGATAGTCCCACAACTGTTAGGGTTGCTCCATAAATCATGTTAATTTAAGACTTAAAATGCATAGCTTGATCATAAATCTTTATATTCGACTTTGAGAAATTTGGTACAACATAAATGTTATTCATGTGTGCATGTGGAGTGAATCTTCAGCCACAAATCTTGTTGCAATTTCATTCACGTAGTAAGGACATTTTTTTTTTCCTTTTATGAAACTGGTATTCAGATTGATGTCAGCTGTAATCAAGTTACTTGCTTGTAATTAGAGTTCCATAAAAATTGTCCCACCTTGGTCTAATTAGAAGATCTGAGTAGCAGGGCCAGATTATTGGAGGGGCTTTAAGGGCTTAAGCCCCAGGTCCTGGCCAAAAAGGGGGTCCTGGGCTCCAGCCCCTAAAACCCCTCCGATAATCCGGCATCCTCCCAGCTCAGCACCAGCAGGGCAGGAGCACTGAGAGTGCTCCCTCTCTTCTGGCGCTGGGGAGAAAGGGGGGCCTGGAGCCAGAGAGACCAGGCCCAGGCTCTGCGTTCCGCCCCGCTCTGCCCCAGGGCCAGCTGGCCTGTCCCCGGGGCTGGAGGAGGGCGAGTCAGCCTCTGTTTGCTCTGCCTGGGGGCTCTGCCAGCTGGCTCACAGCAAGGCCACCCGCCACCGCTCTGGCATAGCACTCCAGAGCCCATGGCTCTGTTGTGTCAGAGGCCCTCGTGCCATGTGCCAGCTGGCCACCTCACCCCTCGGGCAGATGGGCCAGAGCGGGACTTGGGCGGGAGCTTCCTCTGTCCCCAGGACATTCCCCCCCGGGATGAGGGACCCCGCGCAGTCAAGGGTGGCTAGATGGGTGGGCCCTGTGGTGGAGGGGCAGCCCCGGGGCCCATGGGCAGGTTAATCCAGCCCTGCTGCATAGACTCTGCTTCTAAGTTAATCAATGTACCTCAAGCTGTTAATAAATAAAAGGCACTATGATTTACTGATTTTACTTTCTCTTGATTATGTCAGTAAGAAGACTCTTGAAAGAGTTATTTCTTACCAAGAAAAGAAGAAATGATTCATGTAGTTAAACTAATAAAGTGAATGTTGTTCCTTTAATATTTCTCTCCCCCTCGCCTGGACCTGCACCGTTTCCTACATCAGTGAGTTTTGTGAGGTAGTGAAGCAGGACAGAGAGCACAGGAAAAATCCTCCTCTGGGAAGCTTGTGCTCAAATCAAATGTGTTGAAAGGGCAGAGGCAGGGATGTCATTCAGGCTGGATGAATTAGCAAAGTCATTTCCAGGCTTATCAGATCATGTTCCACTTCTCTGAATACTCTTGTTTTGCTTCTGAGCATCAACACAAACTCAGCGGCCAGCAACAAAAGCCAGACTCTCCTTTCCACTGCACAAAGGGTTTAGCTGCACGTTTTATAAGGCATTCTTTCTGCCCTTATCACTATCCTTTTCCTGGAATGGAATGCTGGTTCTGCATTCAAATGTATACATGCCACCCCACTTAAAATTAGATGTTAGGATGTGGTGTGCTGGCTATCAACTGACCTGCCGTAGACATACGTGTCTGAAATCGCCGATGTCACACAAGGCAATGGAGACCTATGCTTTTCCCTGTCTCTAGAGATATGTCTACACTTGTTAATATAGGTCGACTTAGCTAAATCGACTTAACAAAGTTGACTTTAAGTCGACTTAGCATGTCCACACTTAAATTTTAGGTCGACTTTGGGGGGACCCTACAAAGTCTACCTAGAGCGTCCACACTGGACACCTAGGTCGACTTCTAGGGGCTAGGTGGACCTGGGACAGGTCCATGGTGGCAGGGGGGGCACCCCTTGCCAAGTGCCATGGGGCTCAGCCTTTGCCCCATTGTACCTGGGTACAATGGGGCAAAGGGGGACAGGGACCCTGGCAGGGCATAGGGGCAGGGTGGGCAGGGCTATGTCCTGTCCTGTTGGGGGGGGGCATGCCAGGCTCTCCCTGTGCCAACCCCCTTGGCAGGGGAGGGCAGTGGGGGAGTCCTGGAGAGCCCTAAGTCGACTTAGGTTTAAGTTGACTTTAGAAAGTTGACTTAAGCCAAAAGTCGACTTAAAAGGAGGTTTTACAAAGTCAACTTAATTTTTCCTTAAGTCGACTTAAGCAGCTGCTTAAGTCAACTTAAGGAGAGTGTAGTGTAGACGCAAAGTAAATTAAGTCGACTTAAGCAAGCTTAAGTCGATTTAATTTACAAGTGTAGACGCACCCACTGGCAGTCATATGTGAGGCGCATCAAAGACCCATTGGTGAGCATTTCTTGCAAGGAGGTGTGCATCTTCAACTCCAACTGCCACGGTGCCTCACAGAATTTGCCTACAGTATCGATACAGCCATATCCCCTATCATTCAGACTACTGGCAAATTTGGCTGTCATTGTCCTGAAATTGTTGCTAGAGGCCATAAGGGTTTAGCTCTCTATACCAGCAAAATATTGCTGCTTGTAATATAAACTATATAAAGTGTGTCCAGATAATAAAATAAGCACCATAAAAAGCACATCTATCTATCGATTGATCAATGTAGATATATTGGTTATATAAATTGCAGACAACAACTACATCATGACTCTGTAATCTATCCCATAACTCTGGAATTTATCTTACACCTTGGACTGTCTCATCTGTCCTCTCTATGCTAATCCATTTCTTTGGGATTTATTTTAATATTCCAAATCTCTGGGCATTTTCAACCAACCAACAAGACAAACCCTCAAACCAAAACAACAATGACAAAACAAACCAACCAAACAAAACCCTCTCACTCCTCCAAAAAACAGCAGACAACCTCACAGAGAAATCTTTTTCTCTTTCCCCTGAATGTATCTTTATCTGTCACTGCTTCCTCAAAGTACAGTAACGTAAAGTTGGTACGGGCAAGATTCAGTCTTGGGCCAATGAGCATTTCAGGTTCCCCCAGAGCTAGAAATGGGGCCTTCATTACCACTAGGAAGGACAGTGCCTCAGCTTTAAATGGGCCATATAGCGCTCTGTGTCTAGCCTGGGCAAATCCTGAGATATTTTTCAGCAGTTGTGAATAATGTGATCATTCCAAACTTATGCCCATAAATCTTTCAAACAGTATTAGCATCTATCTAGTCATCCCTTTATTTTTGCTTGAGAACATGACCCTTTACAGCATGAAAAAAGCTGGCCTCATGTCCCACTTGATCTTCACAAAGGATTTGATCCTTCAATTGCTTGCTAAGCAGCCTCAGTCAACTGTTTCCCACTGAAGCCAGGGGAAATTGGGAGTATTCAGCAGTGCCAGATTTAGGCACAAGCCAAGTAAGCCGTGGCTTAGGGCCTCACATTATGAGGGGCCTCTAAATATATTGGAGATAACTTTGAAGATTTGTCATAATTGAAATTGATAATGCAAATAGGGCTTTTTGCAAGATGCGTGTTCTATTTAGTTGTTTTTTGTTGTATTTTTGCCTATGTATATATGCAAATCTAATGTTTTATTATTTACTTTTTCATTACCCTTCCTGTTATAATGTAATACACTTTTTCCTCTTTATATTTTTATGGTCTGGGGCCTCTGAATCTTGACATAGTTTAGGGCCTCAGCATGTATTAATCCAGCCCTGCTATTCAGCAATTTGCTGAAATAAACCCTAAAATGAAGACCAGTTACATTGCCCTTGTCTTTTAAATTCAGGGCAACCTGACCTTATTTCCCTTGCTTGGTCCAACAAGTGCATCCACTCTAGGCTCCCAGCTCATCAGCCAGCTCCCTTTAAGGGTATGGACCTACATCTTTCTCTCTCCTGACTGTTTTTTTTTTCCAGGCTGCACAGTTCCTTGCCCACACTGTGAAGTCTCCAACAGGCCAACTGTACTTTGCTTCCTATATGAGTCATGCAATTACCAGCAGTTATTAATTACCACACAACTCTTTGTGAGTAAGCACTTTTATTCTTAAGGTGAAAGCGTTACAGAAAAAACATGCTGGATCATCATATTGGTCCCCTCTGACCTTAAAGTCTATGAGTCTATATTGAAAACAATAAAGGAACCTCACAGATGCTAATAAATTTACCTGCTGTGATCGCTGCTCCAACAAGGGCTCTGGTAGGAGTCAGTCCTTTAAACCCCATCAAGGGGCTTTTCTGTAGTTACAAGTTCATAACAGTTTTAGCTCAGAACTAGTACCTCCCACAGATTAGTCTTTCTTTCCTGCATCTTGGGCCTTTGATTTTGAGAATCAGGAAACAAGTAATCAGCAGATAAAGGCCATTTACTCCAGGCGTGGTTTCAAAAGGCCGGGTTTTTGCATAGCTGGTGGGGGGGAGTTTGCATTCACTTCCTCCAGGTAAATCATTTGACATGGTTTGTCCCTAAAGACTCTACTTGTGTGTACATTGTTCAATGCAGTCCTTTGAAGTTCTTAATACTTCACAGGGTTCATACTGCATCTTACATTGAAGGGATGCAAAACCATGTTCTGAAGTGTCCTTAGCTTCTGTTTGTCAGAAGTTGGGAATAGGTGACACGGATGCATTCCTTGATGATTACCTGTTCTGTTCATTCCCTCTGAAGCATCTGGCATTAGCCACTGCTGGAAGACAGGATACTGGGTAGATGGACCATTGGTCTGATCCAGTATGGCTGTTCTTATGCTCTCTACCAAAAAGAGGTGATAGTTGGGGAGTTGTGAGCCTAGAGTGGGTGCCATCAAGAGATCATGGAGGCGGAATACAGGTGCAGTTGCCCTGAACTGTGAAAATAATTCAGTGAGAAATATCATAAGAATAGCTAGATAAAACAGTCCTTTTAAAAAAGCCCTAATAAGAGCTACATTCTTGGTTGGCATTCTTTCAAGATACAGTGCATTCCTGAATCTGTGAAGAGATGTGGTTTCAGGGTAAGGATAGAGAAAAGCCAGAGACTTTTCCACGGTATCACTAGCCATCCAGCTCAGACCAATTAAGTTCAAATGGAAAAACATTTTGTAGATTGACTAAAAAACTAAGACAACAGCACATATTTTAGGATACAGATATCTCCACTTCAAAGCATGTTTATTGATTCTTTAAGCTTTCAAACCAACATTAATCATGCCAAAAGGCAAAGATGTGACATACAAGCTCACCAACAAAAGGCTAGGGAGCTGACTTTTTTAACAGCAAGGTTTATGTCAATACATTTCTGAAAATTATTCAAGAGTCAAATAAGTTAATGACAGACTTAGTATTCCAGGAGAGACTAGAGGATGTAATGCACTTTATTTAGTTTTTACATTGTACAAGAGGATTTAATTTGCAAATATAACCTCCTCCCTCCCCCGTGGACTACTCTTTTTACATTTCATAGCAATAATCTGGTTTCCAGTTAAAACATGTAGCAGGTGGTGGCGGAGGAGTATTCATTTACATTTCTGTAGTACTTTTAAACTGTTCAGGTTTGAACGCATTCATTCTGAAATCAGCTTTTCAACTAGCATTTAGGTCCTGATGCAGAGCTCACTCAAGTTAGGGGAAAGGAAAAGCTCTGATGGGATTTGACCCAGGACTTGTATCTGAGCTTTACATTATATGCTATAAAGAGCAGGAATCAATGGTTTTTGTTCTGCCTTATACAATGCCAAGCACACGGTTACTGCTTAAAAAATAACAAATAAATGCTTGGCTTCCATGGAGCTTTACTGACTGACACCAGCTGAGGATGTGGCTCATTTTCTTTTCATGTCTTTTATTGTGGATTGGAGAAAGGGAGAGAGCAGAATAAGTTTTACAACATGAGCTCAATTCTCTTCCCAGTCATACCTAAACAAATCTGGAGTACCTCTCTTTAAACCATAAAGTTATTCCCAATTTCCTCTGTCAGTGGGAACAGAATTTGTCCTTAAGCAGTTATGTTTTTCAAAGTTCTCAGGGAAATAGAAAATACTTTTTAGTCAGTCTCTGAAATGCTAATGAAACCCAGAATAACCCACTGATATGCAAAGTACATCATTTAATGACAATATATATAGTTCAACAGAAAAAAGTCTAAGGCAGAAGAAAAATCCTGAGGACTAGAGACTGTATCCTTTAAGTACAGAGCTGTTTAAAATATCAATCTCCTTATTGTAATGTGATGTGTGAAATTCAGGCCTGCATTTACAATTCAGATCCCATTCCTTAGGGATTCCCATTTAGGGCCTGTTCATATGATTTATTTAGTGCCTTTCTTCACTTACTTATGACTTGAGATCGTTAGGTATAATGCACATATATGCACAGAGATAAAATGTTTATCATCATTACTTCAATGAAGTCATTTGCCATCCTTGACACCCTCTAATGTCCCAAGTGCTTCAACCCACTGGCTCATTTGCTGGTCTTGCTCTCTCTTCACTTTTTCATCTCAAATTTTCAATGTGGTTCTTTCATCAATCACAGAGGTTTAGCTGGTAGCAGGGGGGGAAGGCAGCAGAATAATTATCCAAATATAACAAAAGAAGGGCCCCTTTGTGCTGGAGGGGAGCATATGTATGTATTTCATGCTCCTCTGAAAACATGAATGATGTCTCATGGAACTAGGAAATGCCCATTGAAAGACAGTGCAGTGATAAAGCTATGTTTTGTGCTTACTAGATGTGCCGTTCACCTAGTGCAATCTGGACCAGGGTATTGCTCTGTAACCCCAATGCTTCGCTCTTGCAGCCCATTTTGATGTGCTGTGAGAATCCCCACTTCTGGATTCCAAAGGGGTAGCCGTGTTAGTCTATTGTAGAAAGACAACAGAGTCCTGTGGCACTTTTAAAGACTAACAGATTTATTTATCGCATGGTCTGGATCTGTGCAAGTTGTTTCATGTAGTTAAATAAATACATGCGATAAATAAATCTGTTGGTCTTTAAAAGTGCCACAGGACTCTGTTGCACTTCTGGATTGTTCATGCACAGCCCCCCGCAAACAACTCAGTGAGTGAGTGCTTTTAGCCAGCCACCTTTTGGATTATGCAGTTCCAGATGCAACCTTAGGGAACTTCATCTCACAACTTTCAGTGCTGTCACTGAACATTGCAAGCTCCTCTAGTTCACCAATTTAACAAAGAAATTGATATGCACCAGCCTTGTTACTTCAAAAGGTGTCTCTCCAACACACCTTAAGCCAAGAGCACTGCTTGAAGTAAAATGAATAAACAAATGTATTAATTCTAGGAGGATTTTAAGTGATTATAAGTCAGAGGAAAATGTCAGATTTAGTCAAAATAAACAAGAACAAAACAAATTCTAAACTAAGCTTAACATTTTCAGCAGGCTTACAATCTCAGGTGATTCTCAGCACAAGCTGGCTGGTTTCCCTTCAGCCAAGCTCTCCCCTTTTGTCAGCACTTCAGTTGCTTGGTGTTTTTTTTTTTGTATGGAGGCTGAAGAGAGAGAACGGCAAATATCTCCCTCATGTTCCTTCTCCCCTTTAGGGCTTCTCCCCTTCAGGGTCAGGTGACAAACCATGTCTTTGTATGGTTTCATTCATGTCCCGAGCCAGTGAGCATCACCTTATTATGGTTCCCTTGTTGATGCCTAGGCAGAGGCGGCTTTTGGGGTAGGCAAAGCAGGCATACGCCTAGGGCCCTGCGCAGTAAGGGGCCCCATTGTCTGCTTTCCCTACCTTAAAAGCCGGGGCTGCCTCAGTTGGCAGCAGGAAGAGTAGCTGGCTCAGGGGGCCAGGGTGGTGTGGGGAAGCTGGGGCTGGAGGGCAGGGTGGCAGAGACAGGGTCACAGAGGGGAGCCTCATGGGCCTATAGGGGCCACACAACAGGCCTTCGCCTAGGGCCCCCAATAGCCAAAGGCCGCCTCTGTGCCTAGGCCAGTGCTATGTTCCTAGAATACTAAGTTTGATTTGTTCTATACATGCCTTGATGAGGTGTGAACTACCCCTCTGCTTCTAAAGAGTTTTGCCTGGATATGGTTTAAGAAAGCCAGTGGTTCCCAACCTGTGGCTTGGGGGCCAACTCCGCCTAAGGACCCAGGTGGAGTATGTTTCTGCAGGACTAAAAGACCAATGCAGGCTCCTTGCTGCAGCCAAAGGGATGAGAGGTGAGTGCTCCCCTAGCTCTGGCTGTAGCAGGCCGCATGGCAAAGTGCTCCATCTGGATCCAGAGCTGGGATCCTTGCTGGAGCCAAAAGGGGGAAGCATTGAACTATCCCCGTTTGCAGAGGAGAGCCACTGCCTAGCAACCCAGGTGGGATGCACAAGGCTATAGTATGCATGCGGTTTCCCTGCTGCAGTCAGGGGGATGGGAGAGCAACAAGAAGGCAGTCTCCTCACTGAACTCCTTCTGTCTGGTTGCGGGAGGTGTGGGGTGGTGGCCCTCGAACCAAAAACGTTTAAGTTGGTTGAAGCTGTGAGGACACCTCTTTGGGCATATCACATAGTGACGCCTTGTAACTATACATATGACATTGCAACAAACATACTATAACAATAAGGCTCAGTGCATCATAAGCATTCAAAAAAATTTCACATAACATACTGTGCATTAAGCATGGCCATGGAGATGTAGAGTGTCACTCTAATGTGAGGAGGAAGACCCCTTCCTTTCCTTTACTTCCAGTTCCCCACACTGACTCCCATCACCTCAGGTAGCGATGACTGTGGCACAGCTGATAGTAACATTCAGGAATCATTTCTAATATAATTACTTGACTTTGTTTTTCAAAATGGTACCCAAATCACTATATGCTGACTGCATTCAGATATTTAGTCCTTCCCTTCAATGACAACCATGGACAGTGGGGAACAAATTGAAGTAGAAAGGGACATCCGCATTGGGGGATGGAGTGAATTTAGCTTGGCACTGGCCACAATTCAGGAGATTCACCTGTCTGCACCATAAATAACTTGGTGGCTTCGTGAGTCTGTTTCAGTTTGGTAGTTAGAGGAGGAGTGTTTGATAGCTATACATTTCTCAGGGTTTCAAATATTGAAATAATGCTTTCCCCTACTGTCTGTAACTAGGAATTTTTGCATGATTTGAGATCAAGAACCTGCAGAAAGCCTTCAATAGCGTATAATATTGATTGGCTGTAACTTTGAAGATGTCTACACTCAGCAAAATGAGCCTTTGGGGACTTCTTTGTTCAGTTAAATGGATTGTATTGTAGCTGAATGGGAACTGTATGTCTGGATGCAGTACAGACTAGGTTATGTATGTTCAGTCGGAAGGGATGCAGCGTTGCAGCCTGCAGCGTGCATGACCTCAGGAAGAGACAAGGTAAAATGGCAGACCAGAGATAAGGCAGATAAAAATGTAAATGTTTATATGCCAGACCACAAAAACATCACATGACGAAACATAACCCTTTGAAATACAGATGAAAAGAAACATTCATCTATCCAATCTTCTCTGAGAGTGTGTCCACACTGAGCTAAGGGTATGAGTCCCAGCTCAGGTAGATATACTTGTGGTAGCTTTCATTGAGCTATCATGCTAACAGAAGTAGTGTAGTAGACAGTAACAAGCAATGGCATGAGTTAGCTGTGCGATTGTACACACACAAACAGGCATCTTGGATGTGCAAGATCTCTAGGGCTGGGATTACATGGAGTTAGAAAGGAGATTTCAGGAATGGGAGTGGGAGAAACCAGTGAGCAGGCACTAGTCAAAGTATGCACATGTGATAAATAAATCTGTTAGTCTTTAAAAGTGCCACAGGACTCTGTTTTTCTGCAACAGACTAACATGGCTACCCCTTTGGAACTAGTCAAAGTATGTTTCCTTTCACAGAGCATCCATGAGCTATGCTGTTTCCGTGAGCAGTAACTTCTTACCTGCAGTCAAGTTCCAAAGGGGTAGCCGTGTTAGTCTACTGCAGAAAAACAAAAGAGTCCTGTGGCACTTTTAAAGGCTAACAGATTTATTTATCACATGAGCTTTCGTGGGAGAAAATCCCACTTCATCAGATGCTTTGAAGATGGGAAACTTACAGAATGGGAGGAAATTAAATGCAGGGGAGTGTGTGACATAGGATCAGGTCAGGCTGTAACAGCAAATCAAAATAGGTGTTAGGATTCAAACACTGGGGAACAGCACATAGAGGAAGGTGACGTCAAATCACCTGTTGTAATGAGAGAAAAATCCGTAGTCCCTGTTTAACCCCAATGCAACTGAGTCAAATTTGCATATAAGTTCGAGTTCTGCAGTTTCTCTTTGAAGCTGTGATTTGTTGTTCATCTGTTTCAGCACAAGTCATCAACGGAGTGAGCAGAGAGATTGAAGTGTTCCCCTATTGGTTTTTTTAGTGTTGTAATTTCTAAATGTCAGATTTGTGTGCATTTATTCTTTTGCTCAGAGACTGTCCTGTTTGTCCAATATATAAGGCAGAGGGGCATTTCCAGCACATGATGGCATAAATCACATTGGTGGATGAGCAGGTGAATAAGCCCTTGATGGAGTAGGTGGCTTGATTCGGTCCTGTGATGGTGTCTTCAGTGTAGATATGAGGGCAAAGTTGGCAGCATGGTCTGTTGCAGGGATATGTTCCTGCTTTAATGTTTCTGTTGTTTGATCTGTAGTTGCTGGTGAGTATCCGTTTAAGGTTGGGGGGCTGTTTGTAAGTAAGGAGCGGTCTGTCTCCCAAGGCTTGAGAGAGTGAGGGATCATCTTGTGTAATAGGTTGTAGATCTTTGATGATGTACTGATGATTGTACTGGTCTTTCTGACCTTAAAGTCTAAAGTCTATGAGTCTATGTGTTGAAGAGGTCTGATTTGGGGTTGTAGATGGAGACCAATGGCATTCTGTTGGTTTTTTTTCTTGGGCTTCTCCTGTAGTAGTTGACTTCTGGGTACCCATCTGGCTATGTCAATCTGTTTTGTCACTTCTGTGGGTGGGTACTGTAGTTTTAAGAATGCTTGATAGACATGCTGAAGGTGTCTGTCTCTGTCTGAGGGATCAGAGCAAATGCGGTTATATCTTAGGGCTTAACTGTAGCCAATGGATCGTGTGGTGTGTCTTGGATGAAAGCTCGAGGGATGTAGGTAACTATACCAATAAGTAGGTTTTTGGTATAGGGTGGTCTTTATGTGCCCATCGCTAATTTGCACTGTAGTGTCCAGAAAGTGGATCTCCTGTGTGGAGTATTCCAGGCTAAGTTTGATTGTGGAGTGGAAATTGTTGAAATCTCTATGGAAATCTTCAAGGGCATCCTTACCGTGGGTCCAGATGATGAAGATGTTATCAATATAGTGTAAGTAAAGTAGAGATGCTTTGGGATGAGATGTGAGGAAGCGTCATTCCAATTTGGCTATAAAGATGTTGGCATATTGTGGGGCCATGCAGGTACCCAGAGCAGTGTCGCTGACCTGAAGGTATAAATTATCTTCAGATTTGAAACGGTTGTGGGTGAGAACAAGGTCACAAAGTTCAGCCACAAGTTTAGCTGTGGCATCATCTTGGATAATTCTTCTAATGGCTTGTAATCCATCTTTGTGTGAGAAACTGCAGAACTCGAATTTATATGCAAATTTGACTCAGTTACCTTGAGGTTAAACAGGGACTATGGATTTTTCACTTATTACAACAGGTGATTTGACCTCACCTTCCTCTATGTGCTGTTCCTGTGTTTGAATCCTAACACCTATTTTGATTTGCTGTTACAGCCTGACCGATCCTATGTCATACACTCCCCTGCATTTAATTTCCTCCCATTCTGTAAATTTCCCATCTTCAAAGCGTCTGATGAAGTGGGATTTTCTCCCATGAAAGCTCATGCAATAAATACATCTGTTAGCCTTTAAAAGTGCCACAGGACTCTGCTGTTTTTCCTACCAGCAGCTTCTGTTAGAAAAGAGATGTCAGGGCCAAAAGAAGACCCCAAAGAGATTTCCTGTGCTGCTTGGAAAGTGAAAGCTGAGACATGTGCAGAGAGGATTATCCTTCATGTGGAAAGATAGGACAGTGGTGTATCTCCATGTTATTGGGTGAACTTCCCAGTAGCTCCATGGCATCATCAGCTTTTACTGGCTATACTGTCTTCCCTCTGGACTGGCTCTCCCATGAGGAAATAATATGACTTTAATTCTGAGAGTTCTAAATCATGGAGTCTTAGCTGCATGTTTTATCCCCTGTAGGTTTTTTGATCAGAAGATAGAATGTGGTTCAGTGCTCTGGAAATGTCTGAGACTTTTACTTTTAGTCATATGTACTTCATGCCTGCTCAAGTTCTTCTCAATGAAATGGGCCATATGAATAAAAGGCACAGTATCAATAATGATTTTTATATGATAATCAATTACAAAGCAGAGGCTCTGTCCTATCAAGTTAGATGCTTTCTACTGAACTGGTCTAAATTTGATGTAATCTCACTAAAGTCAATGGAATGGCTCAGGATTTTCAGTGATGTTCATGTAATGATGGTCTGTGTTACAGTTATGCGTACAGTCAGATTGGGCCGCATTGTGCTAGGTGCTTATATACACATAGTAAAGGATGCTCCCTGACCCAAAGATTTCACAATCGAACTAGACAAAGGGGTGGAAAAAACAAAATACCACTAAGATCAGGATGTCTTTAATCTGTCTTTCCATCTGAGATGTTTCTGTAGCACTCATCACCATGGTATTTAAGGACTAGCAACATGACATCTCAAGTTTAAGAGATTTCCCTTTCAAATCATTCCTTCCACAACACTAAACAAAATCCCATCACTGGAGGAATGGAATTCCCTTTTTCCTAGGACTGTGACATTAGAGTCACTCTTTCCTAACCTGGGCCTGTGAAATCAATACATACTTGCAGGCCTCCTGGCTGAATTGTGATATTAATGAGTGAGGAAACACTAGAGAAGGTGATTACTAACCAATCAATAATGACTGAATTGCAGTTTAAAAATTGGATGTGTTAGATAGTTATTAACAATGTAATTATTCATAAATGTGCCTAATTATTCATAATTATTCAGAAAACTTATTACTTTCCTGATTGTCATAAGTGATCTCTGAGGCCAATTATTATTTGATTATGGCCACAGGACTATATGTTAATATTACTCCTTTTGTCCTAGAAAAGCACAGAGAAAGCAAGTGCAGTGAAATTCATGTGTTGACAGGCTCTTAAAACACAACAAGCCTGTGGTTTGACAGCCTCTGTTGTCTGTCCTCCTTGGAGTTTTCTTTCATTTTCTTCAATTCTTTTCTTACAGAACCTGCTGCTATTTAATTAGGGATTTCTTCATGTAATTGCTGCATTGGAGATTTTAAAAGCAATACAGAGAGTGTGGGAGAGCAGGGGGAAGAGGGACTATCCGTGTGCATGTTTGTGGCAAAACTGCAAACTTCCCTGTCTGTGTAACTGCACTGAAGCCCACATAGCAAATTCCAGCTGTTTCATGTCTCTTGTAATTCTATAGGGAACTCCACTGGATCAGGATACAATAGTTCCTAACTCCCTTATTAAGAACAATGACAGTGCCTTTCCCTTTAGCAAACATTACATTTAACTGGGATCCTTTAGATAAAATAAGGCTGGAAAAAATATTTTCGGTTTTGCCTGTAATACGTTCCCTCCAGTCAATGTTAATCCAGCTGTATACTTCTGGCAACTTTCAACCTGTAATTGGGGTGCTGAGGCTGGCATGGGTCATCATTTGAAAACTTGCTCTTCTTAAGATGTTGCTCTAAGCAAAGAGGCTTTGGAAAGGGAGCACCATTTTCTTTCCACTTTTTTCCTTCCCTGAAAACATTAGAGCCATTATAGTGTCGGGCGGCATTAGTCACTTGAAATTAGCATATAGATGAGTTCTGGGGGCAGGGAGGAGGGGGAGATGGGTTATGATAACCTGATGCTGAAACGCAGAAATCTTTTGGCTTTTATATACCAAGGCCCTTAGAGCCCTGAGCTTATCAAATGGGGGAAGATTGCAGTTTCTGGGCATGGATACAACCAGCTTTTACAGAGTGATTTTAGTGAGAGAGCATAGTGGAGCATTCCCTAACTTAAGCATCATGAATCAAGTTCCCCACAAGATTTCCTTAAAAGTAATGAAATAAAAAACACATTTGAGGTTCTTTTTCTTTGCCTTCTGTTTTGGTTTTTTTGTTTTGTTTTTAAAAAGCCATTAGGGTGTACTCAGGTCAGGTTTTCAGGCTTATCTATCAACCATGAGAGCAAGAAACTTTTTCTTTGAAATGAAAGTTGAGATTGTTACATAACCACAGGACTCCAGAAACAAGCAGTTTAAGAGAAACATTACATATGAGAGTTTGATAATATTGCAAGTGTTGTCAATGGAGTTAGTGCATCACAACCACTACCAATATCTCACGTGTGCAAGCATGTGTGCACATCTCTTTGAATGCTGTCTCCCTGTTCTACGGATAATGACTCCGGATGAGATTCTGGTCTCAGTTAGACCAGAGTAAAACTATAGTATATAATTCCGTCAACAGGAAATGAGTTACCCTGCACTTCCATTTGTGGAAATGAGATTAGACTTCCTTGTCCCCTTCCCTTTGCTGAAAAGGTAGCTAGAAATATTTCTTTTCTGGTGAAAGGGCTACCATATATGGAAAACTCAACAGCTCTATCTATAGACTTTTAAAAAAAAATTCCTCTGTATGCTTGGAAAGGTTAAAAGAGGATTTTCTTTTGAACCATTTAACTACCACTCTAGACATGCCTTGATATAAGAACATAAGTATGGCCATACTGGCTCAGACCAGTAGTCCATCTAGCCCAGTGTCCAGTCTTCTGACAGTGGCCAATGCCATATGTTTCAGAGGGAATGAATAGAACAGGTAATCATCAAGTGATCCATTCCCTGTCACCTATTCCCAACTTAATCAGTAAGTAATCATTAAGCAATCTATCCATCCGTCCATTGAATACTGGAATTTTCTTAGTTGCAATATTCCCCATAAATCCCGTGACCAAGATTAAAGGCACACATCAGAAACACCTCCAAGATATTCTGTTGTTACATGACTTTTGCTCACTTTTCCTCCAATTAAGAATGCTCAGCTTTCTTAGGAGGCTCCCCAGGTGCTTTGCATCATACAATAGTTTCTGTGCTGAGAAGTAAAACAAAAGGAAAGTAATGCACTTTGCAAGGGGTGTGTGTGCAGCAATCAGATGTAGACAAGATGTGTGTCTGAAAGAATAGGATACGTGCAAAGAGGAATAGGATCTTTAAATTCACTTAGAATTTACTTGAGGATATATAACCAAAATGGGAAAAATAGATTAGTTACATACAAAACTAGGCAAATGCTGCAGACTGTTTCCTTAAGACTACTCACTTACATGTAACAATGAAATCATTTTGGCTGTGTTTGGACCCTTTTGGTCTTCTCCCACCATGACCAACCCAGCAATTCAGTTTCACTCCCAAATGCTAATGGGAAGCTAGAGTTAAGCTTGCATACTTGTGGATATCTTACAAGAGATGGAACAGGGTTCCCAAAATCTCTGGCCAGAGGTGGCAATCAGTTAACATTCAGATCCTGAATCAGTGAGCTACTTAAATACATGGCTAACTTAAGCACACAGGTAGTCCTATTGTGGCCGTAGGGCTGTCCCAAGGGGTGGGTGGAATCCAGGGCTGCCCGGGGCCTGAGGCCGGGCCCTGCGCTCCGGCTGGTTCATCGCCAGGGGCAGGGCGGGGCAGGCCAGCCCAGAGGCCAGGACCTGCACTCCTGCTGCACTCCTGAGCTAGTTTGCTGCCTAAGCCAGTAGGGGGACGCATGGGGTCCAGGGCAGTCGCCCCTGCTCACCCACCTCCCCCGCAGGGATGGCCCTGGCCATAGGCAAGTGTGTTACTTTAATCACATGCTGATGGCACTACTCACATGACTACACTAAGGTATTTGCAGGATAGGCACCTAAAAGAATCAGATACGGTTTTGATCGTGTCTTTTTGGAGGAATGACCATGAACGTGCACATACTAGCACACTGTGTGACTGTACTGAGACAAATTAAATTGAAACTCTGCATCCGGCCATTACTTACCACATCTTAATGTCTTCTAGGAATGAGACCTCATGCAAGGTATGTGTGGTTTAGAGATTAGAGTCCTGGCGATTTCTCCCAACATCTTCTTGCATTAGATTCTCGCAATGAGGGAAACAGTGCCATATGATTTGTGTGAGCAACCCTAACTAGCTATCTTGATTTTGGAGTAATGAGCATCCGATGTTTGTAGCAAACTGCTCATGATTGGTCCAGGGAAGAAAAAAAGTAAAAAATTCTTTCAATTTCAACACTATGGGGTCAGTTAATAACAAAAATGAGGACATCTTTTTAATTATATGTTTTTAATCTGACAGTGGCTTTTTAACTCAGAATATGTCACTGGGTATCATAGAAACTTGTGGCTCCTTGGCTATTTCTGTAAAGCGTCTTTTCTCTAGACTTAGGGTTAAGGCTCAAAAGCTCTTGACACATTCATGGTGCAAGGTCAACAATTGCTTAACTCTGCTGCATGGAGAAGAAGAAACAGTCTACCCTCTCAAGAAATATAAACAGTCAACACACAGCCCCGCAATAATCCCCACATCTCTTCAATAAAGTTAAACTAGGCCCTGAGCAGACTCTCCTGTGCAATCTGCAATGAAGTCCCACTGCAAAAAGTAAGAAAAAAGTGTGTGCGTGTGTGTGGGGGGGGAAATCTTGTAACTGTGTGTGTCATTCCTTCCCACCCCCTGCCACAGCTTGAAAGGGTAAAAACGGAAAAATGTGACTGCAGAGCATAATGGGTCAACACTGCAGCTCTGATCGCTGGAGCATATACTCTAAATTTCACGCTACATTAGGTAGATTTTAAAACCTAATCTGCTCCTATGAATGTTTTATTGGTAATTTCATGAAGGTACAGATTGCTTGACAACAAGGGAGACATGAGAGCAGTACTAGGAAATCAGCATCTTTGTGACATCTCAGTGGCAAAGCACATGTGCCCGTCCAGTGTACCTCAGTGCATGTGGATTCACTATAATGAGTCACTTTTCGTCTCTTATTCCTGTTTGATGTCAGTGAAGGTTTAATCACTTAAGTTTTTTTCTGCCTTGCCCTCATACCTTTGCTGTATTGATTTTGTATGAAGGATTGCTGTTTGTGAAGGTTAGTTGTCCATTCCTTCCAGTCTAAGTCCTATGATCAACCAAATGTCATGTGAGGTTCAAGGAAGCATAGTGCAAGCTTTTCACACTGCTCTTCCAACTACTGTACCTCAAATGAATGACAGCCTGCATAGTGCCTCTGTTCAATCCGGTATTTGAAGAAGAAATTTGCTTCCTGTGAGGTGGTGCACCAAGCCATACTCAGCCAGTGGCTACATGCCACAATTTGGCCCTAATAATATTACTACTGTAAGACAGCACATTAAAATGCCTTGCTTCAGGAGCGACTTTATAAGTCTCCTTCTTTGGACTGTACCATGAAAGTGACACTCCAACCTCTCTCAGGATAATATGTGCAAGCTGCTCGGGAATATTTTCTTTTTAATTGCAAATGGATGCTATGGGCACACTTAAACAAAAATGAACAAGTAGAGTCTTGAATTACTACAGTAGGGTATAACTCTTAACTTGCTGAGTGCAGTATGTGACAAATGTCCCATATGAGAGGGACAAAAGATTATTCACACAAGAAATCTAAAATACTGGGGGTTTGTAAATAGCTTTTCTATAACCACTTGCTCATGATTATGCATTTCTGATGTAAATTGTTTTTAATAATAGAATTGGGGGGACACTAAATTTATGAAGAAGGTTGGGATTAAAATGAGTGATGTCTCTCAAA
Organism: Pelusios castaneus; assembly: GCA_007922175.1. NCBI lineage: Eukaryota > Metazoa > Chordata > Testudines > Pelomedusidae > Pelusios > Pelusios castaneus. The sequence continues at coordinate 22,276,784 of ML685780.1, forward strand.
ATGAAGAGCACAGAATAGCTGTGAAGACTAGTCTAGATATTGGCCAAAAATGGATCTTCGGATTCAAACAGATTCAAATTATAGGATTGGTAAGATTCAAATGACCATATCAGACCCTGTCCCTGATCTTTTGATCCGAAAAGCACAAGAGGCATATTTTTTCTTTGAGTTTTTGACCCAAGATGACAAGAAGTTCATAAAAGCAGTCAAATTCATGAGAGTTCCTTTATTTTAGGACAGAATTCCACAAGAACCATTCATGAGATTTTTGGCACCAACAAATCCAGTTCCAAATTTCCCACTGTGCATTGCCTTCTTTGATAGGTTAGCTAGTTGGAACCGTGCTCTCTCAGCTGAAAACCCAAGTAGCTAAGTAAGGGGTTCAGTTAGGATGGGATCCGTTAAAGGACTTAGACATTGCAATGTTGAGCATCATGGCACCTTCTAGGTGCCTAAAAAAATCACAGGAACAAGACTGTGATACACAAAGCTGAGTTTAGATGCTTAGGCTTCCTATACAATGAATAGGGAGAGAGAGTTGCCTTAGAATGTGATCCAAAAAAACTAACCCCCTAGGCAGTGAGCTGCCTAAGTTAGCCAATGGGAGGTGCTGAGAAAGAGGCATGAGGTAAATTCTGCTCCATTCTCAAAGATTTGCAGCTAACTCTGAATAGCAATTCACACACTCTCTGGCTCAAAGACTATCTTCAATAAATACTTAAATAGTCATGGGACTGGAGAGAGAGAGAGAGAGAGAGAGAGAGAGAGAGAGAGAGGAAATGACATTCTAGTCCATCGATTAAGACATTGTGGGGAGATTGAGGATCCATTCCTACTATTACAATCACTCTTTCATTATTTATCCACAGTGAACAACTTCAGCAGGAGTGAGTGAGAGAACACCACATCAGAATAGCTCAGAGCTTAGTGGTCAGAGACCTCTCTTGAGAAGTGGGAGACCCCTGTTCAAATTCTTTCTCCTGTTATGCCAGATAGTAAGAAATTGAACGTTTCCCACGTGCCATGTGAGTGTTCTAACCATTGGGCATCAATATCACCTCCTTCTCCAAATGGGTTATAAATGGGACCTGATCTGGTTGGTGGCTTCTGAGTATGCTTAACAGATCAGGCCCCACACAGGACTTGGTAGAGAGGCATTTGTTTGCATGTCTCTCCCCAGTTTCCATATTGGTCTGAGGCTTAGGAAGAAGATAGGTATCTGGATGCCTAGAGGGAGGAAGCAGTGCACAAGCTCAGAGTCAGAAACATAAGCACTGAGGAAAGTTGTACAGCAGAAATGAAGGTGAGAGTGAGTTTAGGTGCTTGCAGGATTTGGCAGGAGTTTTGTGGATCTCAGTGAAGTCTAAACTGGGATTTAGATGCTTAAGTCTAGAATTTTGGCACCAAAGCACCTTTGTGGCTCTGGGCTTTAGTTCGTAATGTTTTCATGTGAACAAACTAGATGAATGTTCACAGACTTGTCCACCAATGCCTGATGGTGCAACCTTTACTAGTGTAAGGATAGCAGGACCAGGCCCTTATTCAGTGGTCTTCATCAGAGCATCTGTGTCACACTTAGCAATCCTTTCCCTCCTCTAGCATGCCCACTGCAACCCAAATTCTCCTGTAACCATAGAATTCCTCCAGAGAAAGTTAAATTTATAGTTCTTTTTTATTGTAATAATCGTTTTACAGATATATTACAAACAGCCATTTAGAGTCCTGGACATTACAAACAACTGTACAGAGCCCAAAGACTGAATAGTCAGGCTGTAATTCAGTCTCAAGGCTGAGAGGTTTGCTACCATACCTAAACCCTTAAGCTATGTTCTTACATTGTGGGACATTACCAGGATCTCTCAATCGAATTACAGTATTGGATTCCATCTGGGACTTAGCACGGTAGTGTACTTAACATTGTACTACATAGGGAGGCATGGGAGTAATGGATTTTTACAGTAATACTTTTTTTGTTAAATCAAAAGAAAGAGTATAAGGTTCCCAGTTATGTGGCATAAATGGGTTTAAAAATACACAGCTCTGAAAAAAACCTGCACAGCTGAGAATGAAGTATTTGTTGTATGTTCTAAATATTATATTGTATCTTTAACAAACAATTAAGTAATGTAAAAATACCAGATCTTTTTTCATAATTTAAAACATTTCCCATGAAGTTTTAAATGGATTTTGGTATTTTTATTGCATTAATTACAAAAATGTTCATATCTAATTTTTGAGACGGAGGCCACAGTTCAAGAAAACACTTAAGATGCTTAATAATGCACGTGGATAGGTGCTGTCCTAAACAGGGATGCTTTCCTGAATTGGGGCTAAAATGAGTTAATATAGAGAAGGTAGCAAAACAGTGCAGACAAAGATATAAGAATGCCAATTTCAGTGTAAAATCTGTTTTTTTCCCCTCTCCACAATGGTGGGATGGTGCCACATGATTTGGTTCGTGAGTAACAAAATGTAAAAGTTCATATCTTTTTATGAAGAAAGATAGACTTGTGAAAAAACAGCCAGGCACAACAGAAGTAAATCCCTATCGTGTATTTTTCTTTTTAATTAATATTTCATGATCAGTTAACCAGCAGTCTGTTATCCTCCTAATAAAGCAAAAGATATTACAACCAATAAAAAATATTTATTGCCACATTTTTATGTTTTAATCAAGGGCATATTCTTTTTTAGCTGCTTGACATTGTGAATGATTAAGTTAAAAAAAATAGCTTTTTATGCTAAAAAGGAAATGCTCTACCTAGGTTAGTTAATTAACTGGCGTCCTTTGGAAATGCAATAAATCCTGGATATGGGGAAGAAAGATAATTCGAAATATAGCATGTACACTGTACACCAAAGACAGTGCTCACTATAGTAGGGTGAAATCCTGGCTCCACTGAAATTAATTGGAGTTTTGCCACTGGCTTCAATGGAAACAGAGTTTTTCAACTTATAGTGCGCATGTCAGCAGAATGGATAGTATATTTAGAGATCTCGGGAGTCATTGGGGAAACACTGGCCTTGAGGTTTCTAGCCATACAAACTAGAGAAACTGCAGTAAGTAACAGCAACATGGCTTTACCATCAAAATAAAATCCTAGGAAGGCATTATGTACAGTGGACCTATTTATATTCTATCAATAGTGTAAATCCATTGAGCAAATTCAGATCTGGTGTAAGTGGATGCAACTCTAGTGGAATCACTTGAATTCATATCTGAATTTAGCTCATGGATTCATTCTATAAGCATAATACAAGTATTTGGTCCACTGCATATACGTCTATATAGGTCTCTCTGGCTATGTCTATATTTAGTGATTTAGGTTGACTTAAATAAGTCGACTTTAAGTAGATCGTATTAAGTTGAGTTAGAGAGTCTACACTAGAACCTCTAAGTCAACTAGTTAGGTCCAGGAGGAGGCGAGGCTCTTTTGGAGCCTCGGCTCCCCAGGCTAGGAGGGCTTGTCCTGGGGAGAACCAGCCCCGCACAGGGCAGGCTCTCCCCAGGCATCAAGCCCTGGAGTGGTCCAGGGGAGCAGGGAACGTGGAGCTCCCTTCTGCCCCAGACTCAGCTTCCTTCTGTTCGGGACTACTCAGGTCCTGGGCAGAAGGGAACCCTCCTAGCCAGGACTGCTTGGGTCCCAGGGAGAAGGGAGCCCCACGCTCCCTCCTAGCCAGGACCGCTCGGTCCTGGCTAGGAGGGACCGCGGGGCTCCCTTCTGGCTGGGACTTGAATGGTCCCGGCCAGAAGGAAGAGGTGGCTCCCTTTTTGCCGGGACCAGGGCCATCCCTGGGGGGGGGTCGAATGGGGCCATCGCCCCGGGCCCTGTGGTTATGTGGGCCCTGTGCTGTCCCGCTCACAGCGGGGCAGTGCGGGGCCCACGCGTGCCACAGCCCCTCCTCCCACAGCTGACCCGCTGCCTTTGGCAGTGAGCCAGGTTGGGCCAGGCCGGCTATGCTCTGCCCCCGGGCCAGCCCTCCCTGCCCCCAGGGCGAAGCAGGCAGACCCGGGGGCGGTGCACATGGAGTCCGGCCTCTGGGCCCGGCTGCCCCACACGACCAGCTCCCCTGGCCTCCTGGCTGGGGGCCGAGGCTGCAGGCTCCTTCCCACAGGTGGCCTCCAGGGCTGGGACTGGAGCCGGCTCTGGCTCCCCCCCCACCTACAACAGGTGGCGTGGACCGGAGCTGACTCCTCCTGCAGGCGGCCTCTGGCCCAGGGCTGGCTCCCTGGGGGGCGGGGCCCCGCTTTGGCCAATTAGCCCTGGGCCCTGCTCCCCCCATGAGACGGCCCTGGCCAGGACCCATGGGGGTCCTGGAGAGAAGGGAGCCGCTGGCTCCCTTTTTGCTGGGACAGCGCTCCAGCTGTGGGAAAGCCTCTGGGTCTCCCTGCCAGCTGGAGGCCGCTGTGCCGGCAATTGCTGGCGCTCCAGCTGTTTGGGGAGGCCTGGGGGCTTCCCTAAACTTGCTGGCGCTCCAGCTGTTTAGGGAAGCGCCCAGTCCTCCCCAAACAGCTGGAGCGCCGTGTGGGCAATTGCCGGTGCTCCAACTGTTTAGGGAAGCCCCCGGGCCTCCCCAAACAGCTGGAGCACTGGCAATTGCCGGCATGGCTGCCCACCAGCTCCTGGGAAGCCTCTGGAGGCTTCCCAGGAGGCGGAGCGTGGTCCCGGCTGGGAAGTCGACTTAAGCAGTAAAGTCGATGTAAAACTATGTCTATTTACTGTATCCACCTGTTGTCTCTAATCATATACACTTAGACTGTGGTTCCTGGATTGGAACCTTGTGTAGAAGATAGATCTGGGTTTCCCTAGTAGCCATTAATAAGGTGATATGAAGCCTCTGAGAGGGGATATGAATTACTGGAAGACCTGAGCAAAGACTATACAGACCACTAGGCCCAGAATTCAGGGTAGCATACTGGGTGGAGGGACTGGACACTTGTTTCTGTTGGACATTCTGTTATCCTGAAAGGAGTGAAACTAAATGTGACCTGGCTGGAGGGCTGAGCCAGGAGATAAGACACCATTGCAGAGCTGTCACCAGAGGGGTCTAGAGCAGTGTATTTCAGACAGTAGGTCCCACACCACCAGTGAGGTGTGGGAAGGTTCTAGATGGGCTGTTGTGTCCAGAGCTGGATTAACTGAACTCTCGGCCCCGGTCTAGACAAACATACACCACTTCTTGCAATGCCCAGGGCAGGGAACTGGATCCAGCCTTGCAGGAAAGGAGCTGCTGGGGTGAGTGTGGTAGAGGAAGACAACTTGCTATGCTGGAGGGGATATGATAGCAGTGAATGGACTTTTCAAGCAGGACCCTGGACAGAGATCTAATCAACGCCTACTCAGGGCTTTAGGTTAGAACACATCTGGTTTTTTTTTCGAAATTGATTCCTGGTTTTGTCCCATCAATATCAGAGGGCCAAACAGGGTGGCCAACTTCTAATTTGAGAAAATTGGATGCTGAGTGCCAGAATCTCCCCCACTCTGCATCTTCCCTCGAGGCCCCACTCTCCTGCTTGGGGGGGGGGGGCCCCCCGCACCAAAGCTAGCTACTCTCTCTGTCTTCCTCCCCTGCTAGCTGAGCAGGGCTCTAGAATTGAAGGGGTGACTAGGGGAGGGAGAACTGCACTTCGAGGGCAGAGAGGTGAGTGGGGTAAGGCGTGGGAGCTGCCAGTACCTCTTTTGGCTGGAGCCAGACACTTCCTGAGGGCTACTCCAGCCTCCAGCATTGGCTGCTCTTTCCGTCCCCTCCATGGTAGCAGAAAATGGTTTCTGCATGTAAACAGACTGCGGAGTTTCCTTTTTGAACTAGACTTTCCAGTCAAAAACTGGACATCTGGCATTTCTATGGCCAAATCCTGATCCTGTGCGGCGCTGAGAAGGTCCTGAGCATGTTCCCATTTCCCTCCCCAGTAGGTAGTGGAAAAAGGTACGGGTATGTTTACATTGCAATTAAAAACCCACGTTTGGCCTGTGCCAGCTGACTGGAGCTTGTGAGGCTTGGACTAAGGAGGCTATACAACTTCAGGGTAAGGCTCAGGTGGCAGCCCAGGATCATCCAGCCCAAGCCAAGAGGTCTACACAACAATTTTATAGCCCTGTGAGTCTGAGTCCACTGGATTGAGCCAGCTGTGGGTGTTTCACTGCAGCATAGATGTAACCTGAATACACCACAAAATTATATGTTGTTACATTAACCACCTCCGTATTTTATTTCCAACCACGACTAACCAAAAGCTGAGCTTCATTTTTACTTTTAAAAGCTCTTCCCTGGCACAGTAAATATTTGAAATTGTACATACTTAGGGTTTTCTGTCTGTTTTAGGACAGAGTAGAATTAAGACAACTATTATAAAACTAAAAATGTCTGAACAGCAGTAACTAAAAGCCCATTTAATATTGACTCTTGATGCTCATGGCCAAGGGAATGCCAGAACTTTATTTTTGGGAGAGAATTCTCCAATTTTTGGTTACACTTTATATTAAAGTTCCATTTATAAAAGACTAATAAGTGTTTTATAGCTGTGTTAACAGATCACTAAGTTTCTTATAACACTGATTTATATCTGTTATATAACGATGGACTAAGATTGTTAAAATAAGAGATAAAATGGCACATAGAAAAAGAAAGGAAAAGAAAAAAGAAACATATAGGAAGAAGTTGTACCAATCACTAGAATTATCTATAATGCTCCCGACTGTCACATGCTTATAACAGCTATTAATCATTTATTACCCCTTTATACAACTCTTATAAATGGAACCTTAATATAAAATGTGACCTCTCTTGCCTTTATGATTTAGAGATGATTTTTTTTCCCAATAGAACAAGGGGTATTTTCTGCTTGACCATGTGATATCTGTTATCTGTGGGATTAGACATCTGGATGAAATCACAGGGAAAATCCATGTGCCTTGATAGCCATACAGGTCAGGAAAAAAAGAACATCTAGTGCAAGATGCATACAGGCCTTGGGGCACATTTCAGGTTCAGTGATGTGGGGTTCAATCATTTTGTATTTGCTGGCACTACCCTAAATTCCAAAGACTCAGTTCTGTGAGTCCTGCTATAAAATGATATTTATCATTCAAGCTATTATAACTTTTCCGGGGTTCCTGAAATACTCTGCACTAAGCTCTACTTCTCAATTTGCTATGCACTGTCTGACAACAGATTTTCCCTTCTTTGGCAGACAGGGATTTCAAAACCTATCTTCCTCAGCATCCAATATAAAGAGGATTGAAAAGATATCTGTAGTTTTGTTTTTTGAAGTGGGGTGGGACTGGAGAATGAAATAGAGGGAGAGGTACTGAAGGAAAGCACAAGTATTCTTAATGACTTCTTAAAAGGAAACTATTTCCTACATTTTCTCATTTAAGATACTGGGTTGAAAGCTATCAGGAACTCTTCCAAAGGTTGCAGACAACCCTGACTTCCTTAGTTTTATGGTATTGTTTGCAATCTACTGATTTAAAAGGAAACTGTCAAATTTTAAAATATTTTTTTGCAAGCCTAGCTGCATTTTTAGGCTTTATTCTTTATAGTGACCTTCTTAGATATGTTGTTCCTTCCCACTTTTCCATCCTCCATTTAAAAAACTTTCATGGTGGGCTTTTTGAAAGCATCCAGCATTGGCTATCTCAACTCCCATTGAAATGAAGGGGAGTTTTACCACTGATTTTAATAGCATTGGCCCAACAATGCTCCTAACGGCTTTTGACAATCCCATGCTACATTTTACTGTCTGGCTAATTCAGCTTGCCAACCACTGGGCTCAGCAGTGATGGCAACTGGAATAGGAGTAGAGACCCCAATCCCATGCTGAGCTTGCAGGATCAAGCCCTGTGTTTGCTCATTAACCAGTACTTCAGCCTCAGCCGAGGCAGGTCTCCATTTTTCTTAAGGGTGTCACACCCAAAACTTTTTAAAACACAAGTTCGTTACTGGACAGTGAATTAAAAAAGAAAAAATAATTCAGGGTGAAATTCATCCTGATGCGGAGAGGCAGCAGCCCAACTTCAATTCACTCAAACCTTGTGTTAGCTCTCTTCACAGGGATGAATTTCACCCTTAATGTCCAGGGGACATTCCCCATAAGTTAATCAAAAGCCTGGGTCTAAACAGGTTGAAATAAAGTCCATTGAAGGCTTTTTATTTAGGCTGATTTCAATTTGAGATATGACTCTTTGACCCAAATGAATCACTGAGTATTAATGTAGTGTATAGCATCACTCACACAGTTGGAAGCCCCAGCAGCAGGTTGTACACTGTTCTGTTTGTCCAGAGGGCCGAATAAATTCCCCTTCACGGGATGTTCTCTGCATAGCCTATGGGACTGTAGGGATTAATAATGTGGTTGGTGTTTTTATTAATGAAGGTGATAATGAACTGCTTCTGAAAAGCCAGAGTTAAACATGAAAACACAATTGGTTCAGTCTATAAGCACTCATTCTTTTTCTCTTCCTTTCTTTTTCTATGTGCCATTTTATCTCTCATAGTAATAACCTTAGTCCATCAAGTATTTCCAGGGTCCTGCAAATGGAGGTTTCTTATAATGGCCAATATTTAGCATTCAGCTCTTTACTTGTATGCAATTAACCTTTTACAATGAATCAAACTCCCATCTCTGTATATTTAATATATAAAATATAATAAACATAATGACAGAAAGGTTTTACTTTGTTCTTGTTCTACAACATTCTTTCTTCCTTGGGGTTTAGCACTTTGGTTATTTCTTTACAAAACAAAACTTCTTTGCTAGTAATAATACACCCCTCAACCTCCTATTAAATAATCATGATGCCCCACTTTGCTGGCTTGAAGAGATCCCTCCATACATTGATATGATTGTTGATAATTGTTAAAAAGCCATCCTGACTTTTATCAATGGCCTTTTCTACTAGTGAGAACTGATCTGCTGCAGTTACGGCAACGTTTGTGCCATCTAGTGGCACCTCCTTAATACAAATCTGGAATTCCTTTACTTGCTCTTATGGAAGAAAAACTGTACAGGGAAGCTAAGAAACTATTAGGGAAGACTCACATTGCAGATTAATATTTCCATTCATTTAACATGATACTTCTGCCATTCTTCCTTCTGTACTCTTCAAATGTGTAAATTGTAAACTAAAAATATAGAAAATCCTCCTTTGCATTCAGTAAATAATGTTCCTCACAGTTAACGTTTCCTGCTTTTGAGCTAGTTTTTGTATGACCATTGATTCCTTATTTCTTTAGACATTGTCACTTTTTGGGCCTTTGCTAGGTTCAGAAGAATTTCACCTGTAATAACAGGTTTGTAATTACATTTGGATTTTGCCATGAGATCTCTTCATTTTTTGCCACTTTTTTTTACTAAGAGATTTTAGTACTTTCAAAAACTGACTGTTGGGTTTAGGTAGTTTTCTGTAGAAAGTGGGCCAAACTGCAGTAAAATGGCCCAGTCCTCTGATGTCAGTATTGGTAAGCCTATTTACATGAGATACTTTGGTCAATCTTTTTGAACAGTTAGGTTGCTAACCATATTGGCCAAAAACATTCAGCCCCAGGTCTCTAAAATCAGGCACTTAAATATATGTTTAGACATCCAAATAAGATTAATTAATTGCAAAAATCATGAAAATCTGCAGATGCCATTGACTTCAGAGGGAGAGGCAGATGCTCGCCATTCAGGATAAGCCCTCAGGGAAAATTTCTGGCTGATTTCTGGATACCGCTGTAAGGACTCCATATAGGCATATGTATGATTCAAAAATGTTGGCAGTTGTGTGTGCCATATGAGAGCCACTTCAGACATAGATCACTCATCTCCTGGTCCATGTTTACTGGCCCCAATTTAGCAAAGCATGTAGGATAATGAAGCTTAAATCCAGTGTCAATGAAGACAATGAGATGTAAGCACATGACTAGAGTTAAGCACTTACGTGCTTTTGTTCTGTAGGGATAGATGATGAATTGGGCTGCTAAGAATAGGAAGAATCTATGCAGAGTTACGTGCAAAGATGCCATTGATCATTCATAGAGTGTACGTGCATAAATATATGGGTGTCACCGCACAATGACATTCTGGCTCTCTTGGCCTGCTGAGTGGCTTCACCATGAAGGTCCAGCACAGGATAGGCCAGTGTTTGCCACTCTGCTGCTGCTATGGGTGTTTCGGCACATGCTTATGTGCAGCCCTAGCTAGATCCTGTTCCTCATTCTATACTGGCAATAATAAGTTATAAACTCAAAAAACAACAACAACATACAAATACTACCTAGTTTTATTCAGAGAAGAACAACGTATTTTTTGCAGCTGTATTCCATGTGGTACTCAGCTACACAGCTAGTTTAGTCTTTCTTATAGACTACTTAGTGGTTAAAGTATAGTTTGATGGGCCCCGGCCAGAACCCTCCTAATCTCTGGGCCCCCTTCCTGTATTGTGTGAGCCCCAGCCCAGGTAGGCATTTCCAACCATTTCTCAGTACCACATGCATCGGTTATCACTCCATAAAAATATTTATAATTTTATATGGTGTTTATATCTATAGCAATTATTGTCACAAACTAGCAAACACTGCATAATACAACAAGAATTGTGATTAACAACAGTGGGGTGTAGGACCTGCCAGCAGCCAGGACAGGGCGGAACATGCATTCCAACGGATTTTTCTATTTTTAGGGGCCCTGGAACTCTGGCCTCTCAAATTTGGGGGCCCCGGAACTGTGTTCCGGTGCATCCCCCCTTACTTTAACTCTGGGACTACTAGGCATTCTTTCTAAAGCAGGGTGCTAATACTTCCCCGGTAATAATTTGTGATCCTAATCCTGCACCATGAAAATAAATGGAAGTTTTGCCCGTGACTGCAGTGGCTGCAGGATCAAGCCTTGAGATACCAGAATCTCTGTGGCACCTCTGAGATACCCTAGTTTAGAAGGGAGTTTATGATGATGATCGCTTACAAAGATAACTGATTTGAGAAATGGTCCAAATAATAAGTGCAGATTGAATAATTACAGCACTTCAAGACAAGTGGTGTCAATATTTGCTCTGCTAATTGTACTTAATTTACTGTGAAGATTTTTTTCAGTCATTCCTGTTGCTTTGAGTGTAGTGAGATAAGTGTGCTGCAGTATTCCAGTGGGAGAATGTATCAGTTAGATAACCCATGAAAATCATTACTGAAGTCACACTGTATAGAGTCATCATGCCTCACTACACAGCAGACCCTGGGGGGCTGGGGCACAAGGGCTATGCCCCAAGCAGACACTCCAGGAGGCATGGAGCTCTTGGGCTTAGAGCTGCTGTGCACCCGCTTACAAGGTGCAGTGTGCCTTCCCCACAGACCCCTCAACGGTTCTTCACTGCTGCACTTTGTTAAAGCTAATGCTGCTTTATGCTAGTCTCATGGAGTAGCTGTGCCTCCTCAGCATATGGATTGCATATGTCTGGGCGGAGTCTAGGCGGAGGTGTGTTTATGCTTATGAAAGAAAAGACTAGCAGGATAAGGCAATATGCCACATTTATTATAAATGTGAGAATATCAAAAGGCGATCTCTCTCTCACACACACACACACACACACACACACACACACACACACACACACAC
>ML685780.1:22288386-22306146 GCA_007922175.1 Pelusios castaneus
CACACACACACACACACACACACACACACACACACACACACACACACTCTCACTCGTACCCAAGAAGTTCTCTAAGCTGGTGTCATATAGTTACCATTCCTTTTATGTGTTGCTCAAGCCAGCTAGAGGCCAATTAGACTGGGCACGAGGAGGGACCCAGGCCTCTGTTGGTCACAAATCCAGTGTTCCAAAACGGTGATTGCAGAATGAGACCCAAAGCTTTACAATCGCACCCATTCTTCTGTAGATTTTATTTCTGATGTGAGTCTGAGTTCTGCTGTGTCATGCTGTCTCAGGGCTCCTGTGTGATCACTGATTACCAGTCACTTGCAGACATGACTTTCATCTTGTCCTGTTTATACTTTGTCCTTTGCTTTCTGGGATGGATCCTCCTTCTTGCTTTTTCCAGGGATTTCTCTGCATTCTTCAGTCATTAAGGTGGTACTTGCATTTCATCAGGACAGGCTAGTGTCGGAGTCTGATCCCATTGCACACACTGTTCATTCACACATCTTGTTCACACATCTAAATGAAATTACACAGTATACACCTAAACCAAGTTTTATCAAGAATACAAAATGGAGTACATTATTCAAGATGGATTTCCAAATTTACAATATGGAGTCTTGTCGGACATTGGTTACAATGTCTATTAAAGAGAATTACAGAGTTATTTTAGTTATGAAATTAAAAAACAGATACGCAATATTGACTAACATACTCAAAAGGCAAATTCAATTCATTTTATTTATCTGTACCCCTACAGGTGCAAGAGTTGGGAAGAAAGTTCTTGTCCTCTCTCCTCTTTTGCTCATGCTCACAATCTGTTTTTTACAGTCTGGATGACTTAAGGGATGTAATGTGCCAGCATTGAGACTAGATTTTCTTTCTTCCTTTTCACTAGATGCTGGTTAGTGGCAATACTTATGACACATCTCTCAGTAGACCACAACTCTACAGGCCATTCTGAGATCAGGTGAAAGTGGAGGCAATATCATTGAAGTTGGAGTGATTATGCCCACTTACATCAATCTGAAATTTGGCCCCCTTCCCTTCCATTATTCTGAAGAGTCTCATTCTTGCCAAATGATTCCAAAATCTATCTTCAAGAAGGAAAAGCTCAATGTGAGCAAAGGGAATATTAGCGGCTTAAAAAGTAAAGGGGAAACCCCAGAAAGAAAATGCTGATGACAAAACCATCCCTTCTGCTGGATTGCAGGTTTTGTTTTAATTTAAATAACTATGATGGAAGATAATCCTTGCTCAAGTGCCTAGCTCCCTCTTTTAAAAAAGCATTAGATCCTTTAATAGATTAATTTTCTGGGATCATGTATATATGCAAAAAAGAAGCCTGTTCCAAAGAATTCAGAAGAAACCTATGGATGCTTTGCTCAGCTATGGCCTCCCTTAAGAAGGTGTGGATTAACTTTGACATCTCAAAATGTACAAAGGTGTGACTGGAAGAAAACCTAACTTTTTCCACAGTGATGTATGGATGTGACTTGTGGGAGGTTAATGCTGCTGACAAGAAAAAAATATGGTACTGGTGAAGAATTTACTTCTCTCCTGGTTGGAAAAAAAGATGGATATCTATTTTAGAAACAAACAAAGAGTCCTGTAGGACTTTAAAATACTAACAAATTTATTTATCACATGAGCTTTCGTGGGAGAAAATGTCTGACAAAGTGGGACTTTCTCCCACGAAAGCTCATGCGATAAATACATTTGTTAGTCTTTCAAAGTGCCACAGGACTCCTTGTTTGTTTTGCTGAACTAGACTCACATGGCTACCCCTTTGGAACTTGTCAATATGTTAGAAATGTTACTGGAGAGAAGCAGACCCTCATGTCAAAAATCAATAGATGCAAACTCATGTTCTTCAGTCACTGTAGGAGTAAAAAGGGAAATGCTCTTGAGACAGTTATGGAAGGAATGGTGGAGGGTCATCAGAGTAGGGGAAGACCACAGAGTGATGGACTGATGGACCACAGACTGTGCAGCAGATCACTGGAAAGTCCGCTGCTCAATGCTCAAAGTTAGCAAGGGATCTTGAAGACATTAGAAAATTCTGCTACGATGACCTTCACTGTTCTCCCTCCCAAAATGTTATAGACCAATGATATGTGGAAGGTTAGTAATGCTGAACAGAGTTTAATATATGGAATTTAGATAATCAATTTCAAATTGCATCAGAATAAGATCTCATCAAAATCTAATTTTGTAACATCAGCCATTTTTAAGGTAGTTTTTAAAGAAGCTTCTTAGACTGCAAGGCAGATGACAGGAGTTGTTCTACTAAAGTCCCTCCTCTCTTCTTTCTTTCCCCATTATCTGTTTTGTGTTAGTGAAGGCTGACAAGATCTCTAATAAGATTAGCTACTTATTTTTCTGTCCCTGTTCAGACAGAGATCAGTGCAGGCAAGGGGAAAAAAGAGGATTGATTTAGGTAGACTTGTGAAAGACGTTCTGCTCCGAAACCAGGTGTCTCTAATACCTGCTGTAAGATTTATTATAGTCTGCATCAGGCAGCTCATGGTGAGCATTCCTGAGTAATTAGAATTCAGTATAGCAGTTGACATGCACTGACCTCTTCTTGAAGAGCTCACTAAAGTGTCCAAGGCTTTTTATTCCACCTCCACCCCCTTACCTCTTCTGTCATATCCTAGCAGATGCTTTATGACATGTTGCCATGCATGCCATGAAGCCTGCATGAATTTTATTACACAGCACCCAGCCTGGGGCAATTGTAAGAAATGGTAAGTATTTGAAGTTTAAGCTAAATAATATTCTCTTAATGAGATAGTATGGGCTACAGATCAAACGCATAACAAAAGGTAAAAAGTTCAATAAGCTACTTACATGCACAATAATGATGACCAAAGCAACTTTCCACTGAGTTTTTTTTGCTAGGTCACTGAAGGAAAATAGCAAGCTAGTGTGTTGCTCTTCAGCAATTTTCAACTTAAATCCACTGTTTTATTTGAATACCTCAGGTCAAAACAGAAAAAATATTATCCAGTGCTGTGTGAAACAGGTCTGATGTGTACAGTGTTGAGCACTCTGAGTATGCATAATGGGCTGGCAATTTTTTTTATTCATAGCACTTTATGTAAACCTTTACTTTTGATTTATGTGGACTTGGTCCACCTCCATGAGTTCCTGGTTCAAATGAAACCTAAAATTCGAAGCAAAATTTGGTCAAAACTCACTGATTATCGTCTGGTGTCATGCTATAAACATATCAAACTGGTAATTTTGTAGGCTTGCAGTGCAGCAGCATACACAAGCCAACATTTGATCATCTGTCTAAGTATTTCTGGTATTCCCAAACTCGTAGAACTGAGGTGCCATTCCTTTGTATTCTTGACATTCCATAAATCTGGGATGGGTTTACTCATTATTTTGCAGGTGTGCCCTTGATAGATAAGAAGGAGAAAAGGCAAACAAAACTTTGACTGCAGTCTTAATCATGAGTGAAGAAATTAACATTATAATAAAAGCTGTGCAAATCCTACAAGTTCATATTGAAATGAGGCCCTGGCCAGTCAACTCAGGGGTGCTGTGTTCTGCATGCTTATGCAGCTAATTTAGCTGGATAGTGAACTAGATAAACTTGACCAGGAGTAGGAAGACTACAGCTCGTGAGAGCCTTTTGTCAGGCCCTCCAGCTGGGCCTGGCCAGAACATGGCCGCTACTCCCCTCTCCCCACCTCTTTCCCAACACTTGGCTATGTGGCATCTGGGCAGGAGCATGGTGGCCACTCTGCCCTCCTAATCCCGCCCCTTACCCCACCTCTCTCTGAGCATGGGGGCTCAGCAATGGCACACTGGTCAGAGCACAGTGGCCACTCTGTCACCTCACTCTCATCTCTCTGCGCCCTCCCACCACATGGATCCAACTGTGCCCTGGCCGGAACTCACAACCACCCCCCACTCCCAGTCCCATGCCTTCTCCAGCCCCTCCCACTGTGTGGCCCACCAAACAATTGCAAGATGCAGATGTGGTCCTCAGGCCAAAAAGTTTGCCTACTCCTCACTTAGTCTCTAGGGCTGCATCTACACTTGTAAATTAAGTCGACTTAAGCTTGCTTAAGTCAACTTAATTAACCCTGCGTCTACACTACAGTTTTCTTAAGTCGACTTAAGCACCTTGCTTAAGTCGACTTAATAAAAATTAAGTCAACTTTATAAAACCTAGAATTACTTCGACTTAAGGCTTAATTCGACTTTTTAAAGTTGTATTAAGCCAGTGTAGACGTGGGGTAGCCCTAAGTCGACTTAAGCAGAGCCCTGCCCACCCTGCCCCTATGCCCTGCCAGGGTCCCTGTCCCCCTTTGCCCCATTGTACCTATGTACAATGGGGCAAAGGCTGAGCCCCCAGGCACTGGGCAAGGCATGTCCCCCCTGCCCCTGTGGACCTGCTCTATGTCCTTCTAGCCCCTAGAAGTCAACATAGGCATCCAATGTGGACGCTCTAGGTCGAGTTTGGAAGTTCCCCCCAAAGTCAACTTAAAATTTAAGTGTAGACTCACTAAGTCGACTTAGTTAAGTCGACTTAGCTAAAGTCGACTTAAATTTCCAAGTGTAGACATAGCCTAGAAGAGGTCCAAACTGGACTGGGCAATTTTCCAAACAGTTTAGAAAACCCAGGGTCTAATAAGGGATCTTTTTATACCTGTTTCTTTCTCCACCAAACTGCTCCCTAAGACTAGACCTGTGTTAAGACTACCACTGAAATGGCTTTGCAATTTGGGATGGCATGGAAAAGCAATGCAGAGCTTTATTTTGTAGGAAACTGTATTTTGTTAATCAGTTTAAGGACAACTGAAAATCATGTTCAGGGCTTGTACAGCAGAATGTTTTGTTGGCCTTGTTAGCTGAGGGAGAAATAATATGCTATTTCTACACCTCTCAGTTGTTGTGTCCAGTTAACTCCTTAGTTCACCATAAATGTTCTTAACTGGCTAAGGCACATTTTTCAAGTTGTGCAACTGAGGATGGCATCATTTCATGTTGTGCCTACTCAGATTTAAGAACTCCTGTGTTTTACTTATGCTTTTATGGAAGGCAGAAGAACTCCAAAGTTCTAGGCTGATCCTCCTGGCCAAATGGTATTATCCTAGTTCATTAGGGACTGAGGACTATGGAATAAACCCAATGCAACTGTTTCAAGGAACCATACTTGAGCTTGAAATATGTGGCAAATGGCAGCCTACTAAAGTCTGCACATCTTCAGAGAGAGCCAAAAATTTTGCAAAGTTTCCATGGGCTGGTCTTTGACAGGCACAAAATTCAAGCTAACCACTGCTGGAAGTTGTTGGAACTCAAATCAGTGTGATTGCAAATACTTTTGGAGTCTGAGCGAACAATTCATGCATCTAAAAGACTTTTTTGCTGGTATAACTATGTCCACATGAGGCTTTGCCAGAAGAGCCATATTGGTTGTGGTGTGATTTTTTTCCACACTCCTAAGCAAGGTAGCTATGTTGGCAAAACTTTTAAGAGTAAACCACGCCCAAGTTCACTAGTACTGTCTTGCTATCTTCTGTATGAATAAATGTCAAAGACAGTTAACTTTGAAGCCTAAGTAGGTATTTAACAACTTAATAGTGCTGAGATTCCATATAGACTGAATTTAATGTGCTAATTTACCTGCTACAAGTAATTAACAGATGGCTAAACTCAAGTAGCCAAAAGGAATTCTGCTGAAGCAGATCTTTTGTTCATGGTCATCAGCCCTGTCAGACTGATCTGACTTATTGAAAAGCAATAACATGAGTCTGCAATAATTGTCCAAATCCCCATGCACTGCACTCTGCATATTATTGTTAAATATAAAATTTGTCAGTCTTTCTGTCATTGGACTTGTCTAGATGCAGTTTTTGCACTGATTTAACTAAATGAGTCTCCAATTTAGTTGAATCAGTGCAAAGCTAGGTGCCTGCAGACCAGCCCTTAAAGATGTCAGTGGCATCCATCACCTCAGTATAAAAAAAGAGAACCTTGAATGTTATGCAGCCAACACAACCGTTCAGCAAATTAAAGATCTAGAGGAATATATAGTTAAGCCATGGACACCCCCATATGACTCAATAATTCTACTAAAAAGAGAGGACCCTGAACATGGGAACCTAATTTGCAAATGTGATTACCTTAATAGGACTTCCAAATCCCACATTTGGCTGCTCATGTTGGCACGTTAGTATGCAAATGCTCACTTCACTTATTGTGGGCTGGTCTAAACATCTATGTAGTCTGGATACCCTATTTAGGTGCTCATATTCGACAATTAGAACCAAAGGGAAACAGAAGCCAGGGGACACATGCTAGGATGCTGAGGGCTGGCCCTGGCACCTGAACTGCACTATGAGGTCCAGATTCTACAGGCGATTCTAATAGCCCAGTGTTTCAGAGGGCTTGCTGTAGTCAACATGCTTTCCCCTTTTTAGCCCTAATCTAAATCAGCCCATTGTTCCTTCATGTTGATGATTCACACCCCTCCCTCCAATAAAATGTTCTACCATGAGCAAAACTAAAACTAAATGAAAATATTTCTATTGCCAGGTCTTTGCCAGAGGCTGTAGTGGTTTATTGTGTGCCTAGGAGAACAAGCAAAGTAATATTAAATAGAGTAGGTCGTTTCTACAGAACCATTTTAAATAAAACTAATCATGAGCCCTCTAAAAATTTCCCTTCCAATCTCAATGTTTTCTTTAAACGTAATTGATTTTTTGGTTAGAACAAAACTCTCAACTGAAATTTTATTTTGCAATAACAATTGCTTGCCAGGGCTCTCACAGTGCTTTTATAAACACTAATAAAATAAGCCTCCCAACTTGCTTGTGAGGTAGGGAAATATGATTATCTTCTTTTTAGAGACAGGAAACTGAGGCACAGTGGCTCAAGATATGTCTCTGCTACAAAGGCACACTAAAGCACTGCAGTTATGCTGTTCTAGCACTGTACTAGGTGTTTTTCCACCAGTGTATATAATCCACCACTCCCAGAGGCAATAGCTCGGTTGATGGAAGAATTCTTCCATAGAGCTACCTGCATGTACACAAGCTCTCAAGAAATCTGCTGCACACCTAGGGGCCAGGCCAAAAACTGAAATGTCCCTCAATGTGCGGCAGTCAAGGGGTCCCCTGCTGCCGAAAGACTGCCACCACCACTTCTTCAGCTGGCGGACAAGAGTGAGCAGGGCCTCCATTGCTGAAAAACCACCACGGATGCTGATACTTTGGGCAGTGCTACAGAGACCCCCTGTTGCTGAAAAAAGTCACTGCTGGTGGTGCTTTTGGCCGTGGTGGGTGGAGCAGGCAGAGAGAGAGAGAGCCAAAGAGAGAGAGAGCAGTGCTTAAAATGTCCATGCCCTTGGCTCTTTTTTAGGCACCAGGGGGCGTTTGCCTCAATGGCACTGCTAGGCACCAGGAGCTAAATCCTGGGCACCATGGTGACCTGCTGCCCTGGATTTGTCAAGCCCTGTTGTACACTGGCCATTAATTGACCTGTGTTGCATAGCGTATGAAATTTTTCTCAGCACTGAGCAATGTAGCTGGTCAGCTGACATTTTAGGTGTAGACGAGACATCAGTGATTTACCCAAGATCACAGGACATGTCTGCTTTAAAGCTGGGACTAGAATTTAGATGTCCTGCGTTCCAGTCCTATGATTCATCCAGAGGACTAACTGCAGTGAACATATGGGCTGCTCAGATGCTGTTTCATAGGGATGTTAACTTGATTTCCAACAGAGATACATGCTCTTGTTCCATGGCCTTTATTAAAGTTTAAAAGAAGTGCTGGCTTTTTCTGTACTTCATACTGATGAGGGAAAGAAGAAACTTCTATCTGAGCTGACCTTTAGGAACCGTTGTATTGCCTCAGGCCCTGACATTAAACATAGCAGTGAGAAGTAATGTTTATGATAGAATGTAAAAACCACAGCCTACAAAACCAGCACCCTCTGCATCCCTGCCACACCCCGCCTCTGACAAAATCTGCCACGCAGTATTGTTTGTGTGTGTTTTGTTTGCATTTTTCATATCACCTCCACCAATGGCTTAGAAAGCAAAAGCATCTTTTCAGGGTTCCTATCAAACAGGAGACTGCTTCTGTGGATTCATTACAGTTTTACAGATCTATCTACATCAGTAAAACAACTTCATACCCTGGCTTCCCCAATTCCCTTCTTCCAGAGATACTGTATTTCCATTGCCAGCTAAGGGGAATAAATAAATAATAGAAAAAGAAATACTTTCTTCTGCCAAACATCTGTTTTCCTTCATAAGATCACGTTTGGGGGCTGGGGGGCGGGGGTGGAGGGGCTGTGTGTGTGTGTGTGTGGGGGGGGGGAGTGATAGTGGTGATATGTATTTAAGACCTGAAAGCAGTGACCCGGTTGCTTAGCAACTAGGATGCTTAGGCCTCAGCCCTGGTGGTTGAAATGAAAAAGGTCAATTAATGTGGCAGGCCTGTCCTTATCAATATGCTACTGTGGCACCAACTTTTATTTCTTTACAGTAATATATCATAATAAGTTTTGTAGGTCTTTATACTGTGGTTCTCCTTTTTGAATAAAAGCATAACTAAGACTTGAGGGGATGTCTGATACAACAGAAAATGTAACCATAAAAAAAAAAAAACCCAGAATAGAAATCATCTGACTGCTGACTATCCTGCTGGGCTGCCTGAGGCAGTTACACATTTCCATTGAGTTATTTTATGATCAGGCCAGTATGTTATTGAAATATTATCTCTTTAGCCTTTCTCATTCTGATAAGAAATGACAGGCTCTCAGAACACTAATACACATGGAGAACAAAATATGGTGCTGTGGAGAAAATTTGGTTGGGGCAAAAAATAGTAGCTTGAGGATTTTCCCATTATAACTCACCCACCTTTCTAATATTGTATTTTAAACAACTGTCTTTTGTATTCATGGCAAAGCATCTGGATCTTGTTTTTTTTATTTTGTTCCAAAATTTTGCCAAATAATTTAACATTGTTTGCTGTCTCACACTGTAGAAATCTTCCTCATTTGGAAATGTTATTGCTTTTGGGTGTATGTGGTGGGGGAAATTTTGAAAGGCACAGATGACAATGAGGTGCCTAACTCCCAATTGAAAGTCAATGGGAGAACCCAGGCCTGAATGTCTCCAGAGCAATTTTTAGCCCCACTAGATGAGTCCAAGTCAATTGAGCAGGATTATGAGGCTCGGTGCCACAGTTTTTTTAATTTCAGTGTGACTGTACCCTATAATCAAATTCCAAAGGGGTAGCCGTGTTAGTCTATTGTAGAAAGACAACAGAGTCCTGTGGCACTTTTAAAGACTAACAGATTTATTTATCACATGAGCTTTCGTGGGAGACAATCCCACGAAGTGGGATTTTCTCCCACGAAAGCTCATGCGATAAATAAATCTGTTAGTCTTTAAAAGTGCCACAGGACTCTGTACCCCATAAGACACTTTGCTTTCAGCGGCCATGAGCTATTCTGAGAAGGCAACCTCCATTTGGCCAATATGGTCCTGGCTCCAGCAAGCCAGAGAGAAGCAAAGACAGAATTTAGCCCTCTATGTTTTGTTTATAACAATATTACGATCTCACATATACAAATTATAAATGTAAATTGTGGCTTATAAAACATTCTTATAAAACATATCTTAGACACCAGTGTAAAATCATTTGCTTCAGTGGATTTACTCCTGACTTTACACTAGTGTAAGTGAGAGGGGAAATAAGTCCTGAATTTCTAATCTGCATTTCAGGGAATAAGATTTCATATCGCCATCATTATTATTTCCAATGTACACAACAGCGTAAACTGACCTTCAACTAATTTGGAGCTAGCACTTTCATCTGTTCAGCCCAGTTCCCCTAAAGTTATGATTCTTATGTGTGCTTTGCTTCTTCTTTTTATAGCATTAATGGAGAAGCAGATGTTGCTTTCCTCCCTGCAAATGCTATACAGTGAATCATCTTAGCCTCTCTGTAAAATTTTAACTTAATGGAGTCCTGGCATTTGTGATGAGCTGAGGAACTTAATTTTATAGAACAACCTATTGAACAAGCTGTTCTTGGACATTCCCATCTCAACTAAATGTTAAAAGTATTAAAATTCACATTAGCACAAGAGGAAATTTTGCATGGGTAATCCTTTAATACAGTGTTTTATGGCTCTATTAGCTGCACAGCAGCTGGTGACATGATGAATTTAATCCATTAAAAAATTCAGTAAGAGGTTTAAAAGTCAGCTTTTTAAAACATAATCTTGCTGCAAGGAAAGAGAACTTCTCCTCAGGGCCAGAGACATGGTGCGTTCACAGTGTGGCAGGTACAGGAAATGCACCTGCATGACAAGCATTCATATGCTTATGGTTTTACACCTAGTATTGATCTTATTATGGTGAGAAAGAACTCAGAAAGACAAGAGAATTCTTAAGGGGCATGTTTAGGTAATGCATCTCTCTAGTTCTTCTTTGAGTGATGTCCCTATGTGTGCTTCACTGCAGCATGTCCCCTGCATCTGGGATAAGAGATCCTCATAATCAGTGCCCATAGGACCACACTAACTCACTTCCCCCTTGTGCTATGTGCAGGAGAGAGAGTGAGAGAGTTGTAGAGTCTGATTGCCCCCAGTTCCTTCTCTGCTGCTTTTTTGTCTAGGACAAATCTTCATCAAAGCCCAATTTTCCTATTCCTTGAGTAGGAAATGCCTTACCTGATTAGTGTGGTTAGTTTCTTTCATCATCTTCTCCTTTTCTCATCTATCAAAAAAAGTTATTTTATTTTGTTTCTACCTTTACAGTTCCTTTATAGCTTAAGTTTCTGTTCCCCCTCCTCCCCTTCCCCACTTCTCACCCTTCTCCACAGGAATCCTTTGCCTTCACCCTTATGCTTAGCTCCCTCGAGTTTAAGAAGTGTTTCTTGCCAGGTCACGTTCTCAGTGATGGACAGCCATCTGCAGTGTGTTTGCTGTCTGGGAGAGGAACACATTCCACAAAAGTGTTTCCACTGCCTCGGCTTGAAGCCCAGCCCCAGAAAAAACTGGGACATTTGATTAAAACTTCTCCTCAAGAAGAAATCACTATGACCAGTATTGGATCTGGACCCAGACTTTTACTCAAAGAGGAGCTCATGCTCTGCCAGGTCCTCTACGAATCCTCACTCTCCACATCCCCTCAAGAGAAAATCATCCCTTGCTTATTCGGATGACAAGAACCAAGCTTCCTCCTCACATTCTGAGGCACAATCCACCAGAACACTGCCTTTGGCAAGGTCAGTTGCCTCAGACTCATATGATAGGGTACATCAAAATTGTTGGTACTGATCAAGTCACTGACACTGGCCAGGTTTCTGCCCTTCTACCGATGTCTCAAAGGCATACACCCTTCCTTTGGTACTGTGTCCTCATTCCTGGCAGGGACCTCGGTGGATGCAACCACATGTGCCACGCTTACTGAATTGGCCATATGGGGACCCTTGGGCCACATACAGTTCACAGTTCAGGAACTCTCCCAGAGACCAAAGCCACCAATCTACACCTCTTGCACTTCCATTGGTCTCTTATCCTTAGGAGACTGACCCACTGCTTGTATTAACTGCAAAGGAAGAGCAGGAGGTAGAAGCTCCACCAACTTTACATTTTTCATCCATCTCACTTCATACCATCAGCCCTTATGTTGTCAATGACTTCAGACTCTTTCAAAATGTATGCAGAATCCTTGCAGATCCCTTTGGAGGAAGTTATAAACCAGGAGGATAAAATACTGGATATTCTCCACACATCCTCTTTCTTCAAGATCATGCTACTTATCCGTGGCTATTTCTACACTTGTCAAAATAAGTCGACTTAGCATGTCTACATTATAAAATTAAGTTGACTTAAAGTGGACCTTACCAAATCGACTTAGAGCATCCATACTGGATGCCTAAGTCGACTTCTAGGGGCTAGGTGGACCTGGGACTGGTCCATGGTGGCGGGGACTGGGGGCTGTGACGCTGTCTGGATTTAGGGAACCATTTATGGTATTATTTTTTATTAATATTTTATAATTGTTATAATCCATAGGAACTATGCCATGTTTGGTATCAATAGAAAGGTAGTAATTTGTGGGGAATGATTATGTAGTTTATGTGTAGGATTTGTATTCATATTAGAAGTTAGGAATATGATTGTTATATTTTAATTGGTGTGAGTCTGGGGAAGTTCCTCAGACTGAATGTCTACCCAGCCATTGTCCCCTTAATGGCCCATTAAGGAAGCTCCCCAGTACAATGGGCCGAAGGAGAAGCCTGTTGAGCCACTAGGACTTGAACATGTGACTGGAAAGATTTTGATTGGAAAGAACTGCACACAGCATGGAGAAGGCCAGAGGTGATAAAAGGCAGCAGCCCCGACTCCATCTAGTTTTCAAGTCCCCAGTCTACAGCCAACACCCATCTCTGGAACTATTCCTCTGAGACTGGACAAAGGATTGAGGCCCACCCTGGTGCTGGGTGTTTACCAGAGGAACAAGCCTGCTAACTCCAGAGGAACAAGCCTGAAAACTGCTTTTCATGAACTTTAAATCATTTGTATGTATGTGATTCGCTTTGACCCTTCAACATCTCTCATATTTTGCTTCTTTTCTTCTTATATTAAACCTTTAGTTGTAGTTACTAAAGGATTGGCTATCAGTGTGGTATTTTGGGTAAGGTCCTATACTGTTCTGTGTGCTGTGGCTGGCCCTTTGGGGTCAGGAGAACCTATGTCTTTAAGGGACCGTGTGGCTAGGTGGGAGCCAGAGGAGATGGAGTGCAATAAAGGGGGCTGTTTCTAATTTGGGCAGATTTCTTGGTACCCAGTGTGGGGAACCAGAAGCCTGTTTGTGACTGATAGGGAGACTGGTTTAAGTACCACCCATCAGTGTGTGGGGAGTTTGGCTCCCGGTTTTGCAGCTTGCCCTGATTTTTGCACGTCCAGGAGGGTATCCCAGGAGGCCCCGGTCACAGGGGCCGCCCCTTCCAAAGTGCCAGGGGGCTCAGCATTTGCCCCATTGTACCCTGGGTACAATGGGGGCTGAGCAGGGCAGGGACAGGGGCAGGATATAGAACCGGGGTGGGCAGGGCTGTGTCCTGCCCTGTGGGTGGGCTTGCCAGGCTCTAGCTGTGCCAACCACCCTGGCAGGGAGGTCAGTGGGGGAGCCCTTAAGCCCTTTAAGTTGACTTAAAGTCGAATTAGGGCTAATCTGCGTCTACACTGGCTAAGTCGACTTTATAAAGTCAACTTAGCCAGTAAAGTCGACCTTATACTAGGTTTAATAAAGTTGACTTAAAATTTCCTTAAATCGACTTAAGCAGCAGCTTAAGTCATCTTAAGGAAATTGTATTGTAGACACAGATTAAATTAAGTCGACTTAAGCATGCTTAAATCGACCTAATTCACAAGTGTAGACGCACCCCATGAGACTTTTCTTGGTCTCACAAAGGTGCTGTGGCAGACCCTGGAATCTTAGAATCTTAAGGTTGGAAGGGACCTCATGAAGTCATCTAGTCCAACCCCCTACTAAAAGCAGGACCACTTCCACTAAATCATCCCCACCAGTGTTTTGTCTAACCGGGCCTTAAATGTTTCCAAAGATAGTGATAATTAAAAGATCTCCTGAAGAAATAAACAGTTCTTATCTAAGGATAAGAGACTATTGGAACTGCAGACATGAACTGACTGTGGTAGATGGAGTGATTTTTCAAAAGTAGTAAGGTCATAATTTCACTGATCCTACAAAAATAAATATTACAGAAGACCCATAAGGGTCATTTAGGAATTGAGAAGTGCAAAGAATGAGGGTGAGAGATGTTACCTCCCTAGGTAACCCATTTCAATGCTTCACCACCCTCCTAGTGAGAAAGATTTTCCTAATATCCTACCTTGACCTCCCCAACTGCAACTTGAAACCATTGCTCCTTGTTCTGTCCTCTGTTACTACTGGGAACAGCCTAGCTCCCTCCTCTTTGGAGGACCCCTTCAAGTAGTTGAAGGTTGCTATCAAATCCCCCCTCAGTCTTCTCTTCTGCAGACTAAATAAGTCTAGTTCCTTCAGTCTCTCCATCCCCCTGACTTGCAAATGCACTGACAAAAAGTACTACATCCCAGTGATGTTGAATTCTTATCTTTACACCCCACCTCAAATTTTCTGGTGGTCAGTGCAGTGCAAGAGAGAAACTGTCAGTTTCAATCCCGTTCTAACAATCCAGACAGAGACTGGAAATGCCTGGACCTTTTTGAGTGCAAGGCATATCCACCTGCCATGCTGCAATTTAGGATTTCGAGCTATAACCTCTCAGGGCTAAATATAACTACCTAAACTATTTCAAATTGGAGGAGCTTTGCCATGGCCTATCTGAAACCAAGAACGAGCAAATCCAGTCCTTAATACCAGAAGGAGACCTCCTTGCCTGTACAGCCTACAAGCCTCACTAGACTCTGCAGAGACTGTTACTCAATCCGCAACTGCTATGGTCATGAGGGCACACATGATGACTCCCCTTCTCGGGTTTTCCTAAGGAAGAACAAACTATAGTCGAGGACTTACTGTTTGAGAGCCAGAAACTATTCTCAGAGTGAACGAATAGCCATCTGCACTCTCTTAAAGATTCTCGAGCTACACTTTGTTCCTTCAAAATATACACACCAGCACCAAAGAGATGCTTGGGGAAGTACCAACTTCCCCTATGATCTTAGACCCAACAATACACTCCCCAACAACCCCATGACACCCAGCGTTGATATTAAAGATTTCCTACTAAATGGAGGAAGTCCAATCCTCAGGAGTCTGTCTACCACGCTCCACCATTAGAGCAGCAATTTTGAAGTGTGGTCAAGACCCTGAGAAGCCTCCCCCCTTTTCTAGTCATTCCTGCAATCTTTGATGTTCCATCAATTTGGCAACCACTAGAGATAATCAGGAATGGATACTCCATCCCCTCCCTCTCTATTCCACCCTGTCACCCCCATCCTTCTTCAGGGACCCCCATCATGAGCTCATTCTCTGAGAAGTAGAACATCTTCTGCAACTGGGAGCCATAGAACAGGTCCCTTATCAACACAGAGGAAAGGGTTTCTACTCCCAGTATTTTATAATTCAGAAGAAGTCTGGCATATATTCAGCTTCTAGGTCACATGGCAGGGGCCATGTTCATGGTCAAGCATGCAATACTCCACATGCAATGCCTTCAATTGTGAGTCTGTATGGTAATACTTCCTCACAAACATAACCTCCAAAAAGTTTTATCCATGTCGATGAGAGTCAAGAGCTCCCTGCTGTGATGGACACAGCCCAACAATGTCTGTGTTAGAGTTCCTGTCCTAAAACCATCAGCAAATATGATTCTAACGATCGATGTCTCCTTAATCAGTTGGGGAGCACATCTGCACAGGCATACAGTGCAGAGCATGTGTTCCCCTATTTAATCACCTCAGATATCAACCTTCTAGAACTTTGAGTGGTCCACAGTGCCTGCCAACATTTCCTACCTCTTCTCAAACATCATACCCTATGAGTGCTGAGGGACCATCTCTCCTGCATGTATTATATCAACAGGCAGGGTGGAGCGAGGCAGTTCTTTATGCTTGGAGGCACTCAAACTGTGCAACTGGTATATCCAGAACAACATCTCCATTTAGCAACATACCTCCCTGGAAATCAGAACACCACAGCAGATGTTCTCCTATAATCACAAGTGAGAGCTGGATATGTGAGCACTTAAACCCATATTCAGCTGATGAGGCCACTCCAAAATTGATCTCTGCCACTCCACACAACGCCTGCTGCCCTCAGTTCTGTTCCAGAATGGGATTGGGGTATGGATCACTGGGAGACACATTCCTCGTATCATAGGACTCACCATTCCTTTATGCTTTTCCCCCTTTCCCATGCTGTTTGGAATACTTTGCAAAGTACAGGCGGACTGAGCTCATGGCATACTAATAGCTCCAACATGGCCTTGGCAGGTTTGGCACACTGACCTCTTCTGCATGATGGTATGTAAACCAATCTCTTTCCATGTAAAACCTTGGCTTCTGCCACAGGACACAGTATACATTCTCCATCCCAATTCTCAGATCCTCCACCTCAAAGTCTGGCTCCTCCATGGTTCCAAAGTTTGGAAATAACCTGTTTATATGCACTTAAGTGGATAGTTTTGAATAACAGACATGAAAAGACCATACACACTTATGTTCACAAATGGACTAAATTTCACTGCTGGTTCACCGCTCGTCAAGCCGATTCAACACATACTTCACTACCACTTATCCTTGACTACATGTTTCACCTTAACAGTTAGGATTAGCCACCAGATCCATGAGGGTACACTTGGTGGCAATAACTTATTTTCATCCTATCCCCTGTAGGTGGCCATTCCTTCTTTGCACACTTGCTCAGGAGACACTTTCTGAAGGATATTCAAAATCTTTATCCTCATATATGAGAACTGACCCCAGCCTAATCCTATGTTCCCTGACTGGATCCCCATTTGAACCAATAGCAACCTATTCTTTCCTACACCTATCCATGAAAATGGCTTTCCTTTTGCCAGCACCTCTGCTTGTCAGGTTAGCAGAATCATGGTCTTGTGGCATATCTACCATACACATATTTTTTATAAAGACAAGTTACATTACGCCCACACCAAACCCTTTACCTAACATCTCAACAGCTTTTCATCTCATTCAACCTGTACACCTTCCATACTTCTTCCCAAAGCCCCACAACAACAAACAGGAGGTGGTTCTGCACATTCTAGATGTGAGATGCGCATTAATCTTTTATCTGGGCAAGAATGAAGCCTTCAGGAAATCACCAAGATTATTCCTCTCCACCACCAAAAGATCCAGTGGCACTGCTGTATCTAAACCATGCCTCTCTAAGTGGATCTCACAGTGTATATATTTACCTTATGAATTCCATGATAGACAACATCCCACCTCAACCAGAGCACAGTCCACACATTTGTTATCTATCTTGGCTGCATTTCTTAATAATGTCCCCATTGATGAAATTTGTAAAGCTGCCCCATGGCATCGACAGACAGTTTTGTCCACAATTACGCTATTATGTGTGATGCTGCAGTGGACACTCCCATAGGGCATTCTGCCCTCTCCCCAGCAGTACTTACTGCTTTGAAGTTCCAGTCTTTCAAATAGGAACACCTGTAGTGACATCACTCAAATAAGAAGAGACGGTTATTCACTTTGTGCAGTAACCGTGGTTCTTCGAGATGTTTATATGCTGCAAAGCTTATGGTTTTGACATGCACAGTGTGTGCGTGCAAATGCAATCCAATGGACACTGATGATGAAGACCTCCAATCCCAGGCACAGGGGTGCTGCCTTACCTACGGTGGAGCATGCATAGGGGGACACATCTCGAAAAAACCTCATTTACTGCACATGGCGAGTGGCCTCTTTTCTCTCTCTTTTTTTCTCGAGGAAGGTTTAATACTGTAAAGATAAAAGGTCATCTCTGTTTTATATATGTATTCCTCACTAAGTCCATATTACTGGAACTATTTATTTCCCCTTTGGAGACTTAGTACCTAGTAGAATTGTGTGAAAAAAATTACATGTTGATTATACTAGGAAAAAATGCATATTTTTGCAAAATATATTTCTTCTTGCCTTCAATACAGAGAGAGAAAGAGACTAGTATGTATGTGTAACACTCTCAGGTTTCTTTCTTTCTTTCTTTCTTTCTTTCTTTCTTTCTTTCTTTCTTTC
>ML685780.1:22306156-22319256 GCA_007922175.1 Pelusios castaneus
TTCTTTCTTTCTTTCTTTCTTTCTTTCTTTCTTTCTTTCTTTCTTTCAAGAAGTTTCTAGCCCTCTTAGTCAGAGAGACTATGAATATGTGACTTGAGTGTGACCTAAAGGTTTGAAATCCCACAAAACAAAAACTGCCAAAGATTTTTTTTTTAAATTTCATAACTTTAAGGCAGTATCAGGAGTTTTTAATCCCCAGGGTTGGTAATACCATGTTATAATCGGATATCCATACTCACTGCTAATTCTTTAAAATCATCCTGCCCCCATGAAATAAAGATATTTAAAAATTATTTGCTATGTAGGTGCAGTCATTTCAGTTATGATTTAAACAAACAAGTAAACTCTCTATTAGATATTCCTTGCCAGATCCTCATTTGCTGTAAATTTGCACCAGTTTAGGTTCTATCTGCCTGTGCTGTGTTTGAATTACAGTAACTGTGACCCTTATCTAGATTCATCTTGATAATATCTAATATACCACTTTAATTGTGATTGATTACTTGCACAGCCTGATTTGTTTGCTTGGTTTTTTTCCCCGTTATTTTCTTTCTCCACAGTGTTTAAAAGCAAATATGTTCACTGAGGTACTGTGCATTGCCTTAATTAGTAGTTGGTGAGGTCAGGTTACATTTTGAGGGGTATTTAGGCACATGAAGATGCTGATTGGTGCCTGATGGAATTTTCAAAAGCACCTAAGTACCTAACCCTGTTGATTCATCAGTTTAATCAAGGGGAGCGAGGAGCTTTTGAAAATCCCACTAAGCACCACTCTGCATTTTTTGGGGCCTAAATACATTTAAGAATCTGGCTGTAATACCATGATGTAAATTTCTTGTGAGTGGCTCAGGTGAATCCATTTACAGGATTTAGCTTAGTAAAAATAATACTAAAGGCACAGGGTATTTCCTAGTAGTTTAAATGACAATTTGGAATTAGGGCTGTTAATTTTAAGGAAATAACCTGCATATTGATAAAGCAAGGATCTGAGCCTCATCCTGATTCAATGGAATATCAAAGAGATTTTGATTAGGTCCTAAATATGTTTCTTAAGCACCCCTATTGGTTTTATTTGTTTTATATTATTTTATCATGATCCATGGTACAACCCTGTGGAAGTCATATATCAAACATTTTCAGCAAACTAGTCACCCAGGTACATTAGCCAATCAGATTCCTTCAGACATACACAAGATTCCATTCAACTTGTAATAATACAGTTTTGTAATTTTTTTAACATATTTAAGAAAAAAGTTCAATAGTAAGGAATTTTTTCTCTTGCTCCTAAGCATTAGAAAATGATTTAGTAAAAGTGACTTTGCCAAAGGGCACTATACCCAAGTTAACGGCAAGCTGTGGGAAACACCACAAAATCAACTCACAGGGTTTGTAGGACCATTTTCTTTGTTTTCTCTCTGTTTGAGTTTGTATTTCTTTAATTTCACTTTGGATTTCATCTGGGTCAACATAAAAACAAGCTCTTATTTTACGGTTTGGAAAATTGGTGAATTCTTAACTCAAGCTAACTAACAAGGTAAAATCTTAACAGGTCCTTGAGGCGAAATGCTTGAGTTAGCATGTTGAGGTAAACCATAGGAGCTTGCGTAGTCTTTAACTCAGCATGCTAACATGTGACAACTACAAATTGCCTTCTTTTCTCTAGGATTCTACCTCATCTTAGCTGGCGAAGTGGGATTTTCTCCAACAAAAGCTCATGCAATAAATAAATTTGTTAGTCTTCAAAAGTGCCACAGGACTCCTTGTTTGTTTGGCTGAAGTATAGGATACCCCTTTTTTTCCTAGTGAAGATAAAGCTCCAACGTCTTCAGTGAGCATTGGACCAAGCCCTAGAAATATAAACCCTTCTGATCAAGGACTGTGCCTTCTTCTAAGTTTCAAAGCTCCTCATGCATTGTGGGTACCAGAGCAAATAAATAAATAATCAATGTATTTATTATTTAACAGAGATAGTTTGACTTAAAAATGTTCTGGCCAACCTGTAAAAATATACAATATTCACAGAAGTTGGATACAGTGCCTAGTTCCAAGAACACAGAGCTAATAAGTAATAGCACTCTATATCATTTCACTGAGGAGACATCTTGGAGAGCAGAGATGTTCTCATGAAAAATTAGATCCTGGTTCTTGTGAAGCCAGCTCTGCAACAAATTGAACTTTGTGGGAAAAAAC
Organism: Pelusios castaneus; assembly: GCA_007922175.1. Lineage (NCBI taxonomy): Eukaryota > Metazoa > Chordata > Testudines > Pelomedusidae > Pelusios > Pelusios castaneus. The sequence continues at coordinate 22,308,347 of ML685780.1, forward strand.
TACTTTATCAGCGAGGAAAGGTAAACATTAACCTGTAGATCCAGGTTTCTGTTTTTATGATTTTAATTTGTATTGTAATCATTTGTTTCCACCTAGTTAACTCTTTGTTCTTTAATAAAACTACTTTTGCTTTATTAGAAGTTTATTAGAAGTTCACAGATGCTGTGTGGTTTTACAAGAGTCATGGTTTAAAGTAAAATTAGTAGAACACACTGGGTGTGTCTACACTTGTAAATTAAGTTTACTTAAGCCTGATTAAGTTGACTTAATTTACTCTGCGTCTCACTACAATTTCTTTAAATCGACTTAAGCTGCTGCTTAAGTCAATTTACAGAAATTTTAAGTTGACTTTATTAAACCTAGTATAAAGTCGACTTTATTGGCTAAGTCAACTTTATTAAGTCGACTTAGCCAGTGTAGACACGGATTAGCCCTAAGTCGACTTTAAGTCGACTTAAAGGGCTCCCGGGGCTCCCTCACTGACCTCCCTGCCAGGGTGGCTGGCACAGCCAGAGCCTGGTGTGCCCACCCACAGTGCAGGACACAGCCCTGCCCACCCCGCTCCTATACCCTGCCCCTGCCCCTGTCCTGTTCAGCCCCCATTGTACCCTGGTACAATGGGGCAAATGCTGATCCCCCTGGCACTTTGAAAGGGGTGCCCCCCTGCCACCATGGACCAGTCCCAGGTCCACCTAGCCCCTACATGTTGACTTAGGCATCCAGTGTGGACACTCTAAGTCAATTTGGCAAGGTCCACTTCAAGTCGACTTAATTTTATAGTGTGGACATGCTAAGTCGACTTATTTGGCCAAGTGTAGACATAGCCACTGTGACTTTGGGGACAGGGGCTCTGGGATTTCTGTGAATAGTCAGTGTCAGAAGCTGGATATCAAAGGGGACTGATTGAATGGGTCTTGGGGACTGGGGTGCACCTATTGTTAACCTGCAAGGTGAAGATGGTGCTGGCATAGACTAGAAGAGAACATTTGAATGGCTGAAAGGCTAATGGTTTTAGCAAGCACAGGGTAACCAAGTGATTCACAGTACTTGGGTACTGTGAGAGCCATCCCATTGCCCCACCTTGCACAATGTTTTGGTACATTTGTCAATTTTTCTCACTCCCCAGATTAATTAAACATAGATGCAGTCTAGAATATTAGTTGTAAGTATGTTCTCTTTCTTTTCTTTTCTCAGGCTCTTTGGAAAACCAGCTTGCATGATGCTTTCAGTGTGTGAATTACAATATTGTGCAAAATAGTCAATATTTGCCTCAGTGAGGCCCTGATCCAGGAAAGTACATATTTTAGGGCTTTCCTGGACCAGGACCTGGATGAGAATGACCTTAATTATTTCAGAAGAACATAACTTGATAACTTCATAACTAGATAATCTATAAAAGTATACCACGTACATGCCACTAATAAAGACATAAAAATGAATTACTTTTGTCTGTGATTCTTTGGAAATAGGAAGATATTGTTATTGCTACTCTCCTTTAACAATACATTATATTTGAAAACTTGATTTGAAAGCCAAGTGCAAATTTTATTAGGCGGAATGCATGTTATTGGCAATCTTGATTCATTTTTCCTTGTTATAGTGTATGTCACAGATGACTGATTTATATGTATTCAAAAATTGATTGTATTTCACAATTTCAATAACAGTGATTTTTCAAATAGGATTTTGTCGCAGGGGAGCAAAAGGTGAAGAAAGATTTAGAATAAACAGAGTGATGATTTCACATAACACTTTGCATGTATATAGTATCTTTTATTTAAGGATCTCAAAAACACTCTATAAATATCAATTAATTAAGATCTACAGCACCTCTCTCAGATAGGCATTGTTACTAATATACTCAGCATGCATAAAATAACAGGGAGAGCTTACCAAATACAAATGGGAGGTTCTTCCTCCTTTTAATTATTGATACACATGATTTTAAATGTTTACTATATAGTATAAAATATGTGCCTATTGGCACTTTCTTAAAGCATGTGTTGTATTTATTATTAGCATAATCAAATATTACAACCTTTATTTTATGATTGGAAACAGCTTGATAAGGAGACAAAACTTTTGAAAGGCTTTTATTGACCTTCCATCTCGTTAATGTTGTTATTTAATTAACCTTTTTAAGTACGGGTTATAATTCCTTCACATTTTAAATTTGAGCCTTGGCTTTACTGGATATTGAAGTTTTGCCTGATTAAGGATTACAGGTTCAGGGCACTATGATTCTGTCCATTTTATTTGCTTTGTAAAAGGATGATGATGATGACAATAGGAATACTGTAACAGTGTTAATATGAAGCAGGGGAATAGGTATGGGTGGGCCAGGGTGGCATGGGCCCACCTGGATGGCCAGCAGGCCCATCCACCCACTGCAATGCTTGGCAGTGGTGCAAGCTGGCTGCCATGGCAGCAGGTGGCCATGAGCAGCAGCACTGTGGGCGGAGGAGTAGCTCCAGGCAGAGGGGTGGGGAGGGGGCTGCTCCTCTGCCCACAGGTCTGGCCTCACAGCAGGGGCTGGACTGCCTCTCCCCCCTCCTCCTCCTCCTCCTCCTGTTGCTCTAGTTGCTGGAACTGGAGCATTGGCAGGAAGCTTCAGGTCATGTGACCAGAAACCGAACTGATTGGGTGCACCCTGAAGAGTAAGGGGCCTGACCAAAGCAGGGGCTGGCTCTGCCCCTGATATGAAGAGTCTGGAAGACTCTAGGCCTCAACTGAACAAGTTACTCAAGCACATGCCTACATTTAAGCATGTGAGTTGTCCCATTGAAGTCATAGGTCTGTCAAAATTCTTGTCAGTTTGTCATTAGGGCTATCTATGTGCTCAAAGTTGAGCATAGGCTTAAGAATGTTGCTGAATTGACCTTTAATGTACAATGACCAATCTTGTTAGGCTGCACTCAGTGTACTGTAGAGCATCATAACTTAGATTTAGTTACAATATAACATTTGGTAGCAGTTTATATTTATTGGATAAAAATTCAAAATTGCCTAAGTGACTTAGGGCATGTCTACATTGCAGTTAGACACCCGTGGCTGGGTTGTTCCAGCTGATTCAGTTCTGTAGTGCTCAGGTTAAAGAAGCTGTTTAATTGCTTTGTAGACATTTGGGCTCAGGGTGAAGCTTGGGTTCTAGGACCTTGTGAGGAGGGAGAGTCCCAAAGTTCAGGCTGCAGCCCAAGCCTCTTGACCTTTTCTCCTTTTTTCTTATACCTGCGATGAGAGATAGGGAACTATATTAAAGTCAGCTATTTTATGCTCACTCCAGATAAAATGGAAATGCTGTTCTTCAGCAAAAGGAAACACTTTGGAGATCTAGCAAAGGCAAAATTTTCTTTCATACTTGACAGTGTCTAGTCCATCTATTGTCAAAGTCCTTTACAATTTCAGGTCTGATTGGAATCTTCACTTCTGCTGAGCACCCGTGTAAAAGAAGTGGTCAGGAACACCTTCTTTAACCTATGGCTGCCAGATTCTTGTGGATCATTCCTTTCAGATTTTCCCATTTTAATTCACAAATAAAATTGTAAATTTAAGACTGAAAAATTTCAATGTGCTCTCTAGGGGGCTGACCTTGAAGGCTACTTAGAAGCTTCAGATGGTGTAATATGAGGCTGCTTGTCTTTTAAGTAGGGTAGATTGACAAGAACATATTGTAATACATCCATGTTCCATAATCTTTACTGGCTGTTGCTTCACATCCAGGTGAGATCCAAGGCAAAGCATATGGCCAAAGTCTATCTATTTCAGACAGAGCCTTCTCATCAATGGTCCACCGCAAAAACTGCATTCAGAGATTGTCTCCACATAACAGCTGAGGGGTCTGATTTGCAGTTTGCATAGACATATATATCCTACTTCCGTTTAAACTAGTATCTAAAAATAGTATCTAAAATCCATAGTTGGGCGGTGCAGATACTGGACTGGCTCTGGCTAGTCACCTGAGTTCAAGCCTGCCTGTCCCTCAGAAATGTATTGTGGCTAGTGCAAGCCAACCAACTATGCTGTTGTGGCTACACTGTTATTTTTAGGTGCTAGCTTGAATAGATCTTAAACAGAACACATCTCATTTTAGGTGGTAGCTTGAACAGAACATATCTCCCGCAAATATAAAGATTTCTCATTTATTTTTTCATTGCCCTTTCTGTTAGAATGTAATACACTATTTTATTTCTTTTTTTGTTATGGTATGGGGCCTCTAAATCCTGACATATCTTAGGGCTTCAGCATGTCTTAATCTGGCCCTGCTTCCAGCTCCTATGTAGATATACCTAGTGAGAATGCTTCAGCTAGATACCCGAGGGTGAAGCGTGGGAGTTAGATGTCTGAGTTTTCCCATCTGTAAAACAGAAAACATAATATTTATCTATCTCACAGATGTGCAGTGAGGTTGGAATAAACACTGTTTAATAGCAATTTGAAGAGTGCTAAAAGTGATAGCACTCACTCAAGTATTCATTTTGAGGTGAACAGCTAAATTCCTACATGCTATAGATCACTGTGTTAAAGGCCTGTAGCAGAGTCTTGAGAGAAGGAGCTTGAGCCAGCACTCTGGTCACTGTGCAACCAATTAGATTCTCTTGAGAAGGCCTAATTGGTGAGGGGTGTGCCTGATTACTAGGCCAGACTATAGCTATGAATATAATGAACTAATTAGCCTGTTAACTGGCAAGTAGTTTAAAAAGAACACAGGAAGGAAGTGCTTGGGAAGAGGAAGGGAAGACAGACCCGACCCGACCCGACCCGACCCAACCCAACCCAACCCAACCCAACCCAACCAAATGAAGATCTCTACATGGTAAGATCTCTTCTCTCTGGCCAAAGGGACTTTAAATAGGATTGCTGCACAGGGCTGTAAGTGGGGTTGGTTGTTATAACACAAATAAAATACACAGCAGTGGTTACAAACCAGAGTGGGGGCTGAGCAACAGAAAAGACTGAAGAACTTTACTTGAAAGCAAGCCCATGAAAGCAAGCTATTCCAAAGAATGGTGCGTCCTGTGCAGGTGAATAGCAACCAGGCACAGCCAGTAAGCCTCAGTAAAATGGGCCCAGCAGATGACCTTGATGCATTCTTGGTCACTTTTGAAAGAGTAGCTATGGGTGCAGGATGGGACAAGAAAAGCTGGCCCTGCAGCTAGTGCCTGACTTAACTGGGAAAGTTCAGGTAGCTTCCATATCTCAAATGATGAGTGAACACAAGACTATGATGTGATTAGGGCAACCATTCTTGATTGTCCATGGAAATATACCACTAGAAATTTAGAGCAGGAAGATGGACTGGAGGATTATGGCCCTGTGTGTTGACATAGAAATGTCACAGGTTGGGCCATTCAGTTAGAGACACATACCTAAACTGTGGGGGCTATTATGGACTCTGTGATTTTTGGAATTGTTCTTCAGAGTCTCCCTAACAATACCTATGGTTTAGGAGGCGTCAGACAGCTAATCTGGAAGCCTCAGTTAAATTTACAGAGGGGGTTGTAGAGATAGACACTCCCAGAGTGAGTCGGAGGATAATAAAGGGATTACATCTGGGTAAAAGGGCTGGAGAGCCTCTGGCTGAACAGGGCACTCAGAAGAAAAGAGAGGAGCCCTGGAAAACTCAGGCAGGGCTTTGGGCCATCGTGTGTTTTCAGTGTGGACATGAAAGACCTATTAAAAAGATTGTTCATTCATGGACTGTGGATTTTCACAGTTTTGTGGCTGGACTGAGACCCCCAGGCAGGGAAGAAAAAGAGTCCCTACCAGGTTAATAATGGTAGGGAGAGGGCACCAAAGGATCTAGTGGACACAGTCTGTTCATTAATCAGGTGGGATCTAGTGAAGCCTCACTAGATATTTCCTGGAGCTAGGGTCAAAATCAAATGGTGATGAGAAATTCTGCACTATGGCAGAGGTACCCTTGTAAGTCAAGGGGAAGTTTAGGTGGAAACATGTAGGAGTAGCAGATGAATTTCCCAACCCCCTTGTACTGGATCTTTCCCATGAGGGAAGAAAAAGGCTGAACAGTGCTGCTGTTGGGCAGAAATAGAACTCATGGGGCAAGATAAGGAGGAAACAAGCATAGAGGGGCTGGAGAAATCGAGACATGAAATTACAAGTCATAGACAGAGGGATGACAGAGAAGTTCCCCAAGATACTGGGTGGTAGGAGGAAGAACACAAAGATACAGGCTCAAGGGGCAGAGGTAACACAAGCTCCTCCATGGAGGGTCAAACTGCTGTTTGAACCCTTATCTCTAGAAAGGAGCAGGCAGGTCTGGAACACTTGGGAGGGTTGGTCATAACAGAGACTTTGGGTAATCAAGAGGCAAAAGGGCAAGAACAAACCCAAATACCTAACAAGGAGGGTGGAAGCAGGGAGAATAACTCAATAGACTGCCCATGTTGGGAAGACCTGGGCGTGGGGAAAAAATAATGAGGGAGACCTCCAGGCACTAAATGTGACTTTTGTAGATGGAAAATATATGGATTCTATAGGGAAGACCCAAGGTAACTCTCCTGAAGGTGAAGAGAAGCATAACAGAGAGAGAGAGAGAGTGAGTGAGTGAGGGGGAAGAAATCCCTTGCATTAGAAAGCAGGGGATGTATGTGACATGGTCCTAATTTAGCAGCAAGTTAACTATAATGGCTAGAAGGCATACGTCTGTCATAAAGAGGACGTGAAATCATTTAGTATGAGTCGTTCATGAGTCCTCCAAAAAGTTGCTGCTATTTGCAGAGAAGAATCCTTAACCAGAAGAGCTTTTTAGTTATGTTCTTTTACAGTCGCCAAGAAAGGCTGCAAAGCAAGAAAAAACAGTGACAATGAAGATGTAGCATCTTCCCACCTGTTAAGGGACAAACACAGGGAGCTCTGAAAAGAATGCAAGCTGACAAATGTGTCATATATCAAGAAGATAAAGTAGATAACTGACATGGGGGATAGGTGCCTTTGTCAGATTGCCAAAAGTTCCAGAGCAGGGGACACCTTGCTGAAGGCAGTTGAGGTTAGAAAAGATGAATGTTCCATCCCAGCTTTGAAAGGTCAAGACTATGTAACAATGGAAGTGAAATATCATCACAAACACCCTGAAAACTATGCAGAGTAAGAAAACTATTATTCCTTTCTGCAACAAAGAAACACTAGGGAAACATAATTTAGTGTCTCATAGAATATTTAATCATTTAACTAAAGAAACTCAGAAGACTGAGTTACATATGTCTCTCATTTTGCTAGCATAAGCCCATTGCGGTATCTGGCAGAATTTGGACCACTGATGAAAATAAAGCTCTTACATCAATCTACCTTAAATATATAGCTGTTATTTTGGCGTCTGTTTCATTGCAAAATCAATAGGATGCTTTCCATTGACTTCAGCAGGATTTGGATCAGAATCTTGCTGAGCACTTTCAGGATCTGTGTCTTGATTGTTGCTGAACAAATCCCAAACCTTCAGAGGCACAATTCTGTGGTGTGTGGAGCACTGTTAAAATTATAATTATTAGACGTTCTCTGGAGTTTCCTGGTCCTGCTTGCAGGTTAGAAAGCTCTGTAGGGAAACATCTGATCAGGCTTCAAAAGAGCCAGTTTGGAGCAAGATGGGCGGAGAAGTTGCCTCTCTGGCTTAGGCTTGCTATATCTTTTTCTGTATTTGGTGGTGGTTTGGTAGATTTTTGGTTCTGAGCAATAAAGTAGTGTTATGTTTCAACCTTTCAGAAAGTGTATTTGTAACTCTGTGTATGCTGGGAACCTAACAGGTTCATCTATTCCAAAATGATCTGAATGTCTTTGGTGGAGTAATCAGATGATAAGAACCTGTTTCGCAACATTTTTAGCAATTCCAGTTTCCCATTTGGCCCACAATGTCACAAAAATAGCCCCTCTCATGGTATTTCAGTACTCCTACTTCCATCCCACTGGGAAGTATATCTCCAGGACAACCTGAATGAGAGAAATTAATGATTTTTTTCCCCCAAACCTTTAAAAAAGAGATGGGTTCAGATTTTAGGCAAGGTTTTGGGTTGGATCTTATTTCATCCAAACCAGTTCATCTTTTGCTGGTATTGACCTGAAGGGCCAAAGAAATCCTCCCATAGGAGTTCTCTAGTGTCTCCCTTCTGTGCCAGTGTCATTCCCTTTCTCCCCTGATGCTCTCCAATCACTGATGCCTGGCACCCACTCTCCATCCATGAATATTACCTGCTTCTCTTCATCCTTCCAACTCTCACGGGGTGCATCTACATTAGTAAATTAAGTTGACTTAAGCAGGTTTAAGTTGACTTAATTTACTCTGTGTCTACACTACAGTTTCCTTAAGTAGACTTAAGCAGCAGCTTAAGTCGACTTAAGGAAATTTTAAGTCGACTTAAGACCTGGTTTTAAGTTGATTTACTGGTTAAGTCAACTTTATTAAGTCAACTTAAGCCAGTGTAGACGTGGATTAGCCCTAAGTTGACCTAAAGGGTCCCCAGGGCTCCCCCACTGACTTCCCTCTCAGGATGCCTGGCACAGCCAGAGCTTGGTGTGCCCACCCACAGGGCAGGACACAGTCCTGTCCACCCCAGTCCTGTACCCTGCCCCTGTTCCTGTCCTGCTCAGCCCCATGTACCCTAGTACAATGGGGAAGATGCTGAGCTCCCTGGCACTTTTAAAGGGGTGCTTGGGGAAGTGGGGCACATCTTGGGTGCCCCCTTCCCACCATGCACCACTCCCAGGTCCACCTAGCCCCTGCAAGTCGATTTAGGTGTCCAGTGTGGGCGCTCTAAGTTGATTTGGCAAGGTTGACTTTGTCAACCTAAATTTACAGTGTAGACATGCTAAGTCGACTTAACAAGGTCAACTTAAAGTCAACTTTAAGTTGACTTAGCAAAGTCGACTTATTTGAACAAATGTAGACATAGCCATGTTGTCCTATCCCTTGATGCCTCAAATCTGTTAGTTTATTGCACCATGGTGAAAACTTGTTTTTTTCCTATATCAGTACTGCTCTTGTGTATTTTTATAACAACACTGCTGACTATTCCTTTTTGTTGTAATTATATGGAATGTAGTGGTGATATTTTAAATAAGCACAGTGTTTTACAATATGTTGTTTTAGGCACTGATCCTGCAATTAGATGAATACAAATGGACTCCTGTGATCACATAAAACTCCATTGCCTTAAGTGAATCTCTGTCCGGGCGAAAGGATGAGCTAACATGTATCACCTGGCAGGGTAAGGGCCTTAGTGTCTGTAAGTGAGTGTAGCTTTATATAGGTATCTAAAAATATTTGAGGTGGCCCCTCTCTTTTGACTGGTCAAAGTGGCCTTTGATGGTAATATATGGTTTCCCAACATTTAGCACTCTGGCCTGTTCTCCAGCCAATCCCTTTTTCTATATACTTTATTGTATTTGGTTGTTTAATGTATCCATATGACATTCAGTAAAGGTCTTGCAATAAAAGCAATAATCCCCTCTTTGTCAATGGAATTTAAATAAGGAACATCCTAATAGCTTTATGTTTTCAGAGTCTTACTGATTAGATTATGTTGAATACGTGACAGTGTAAGGGGGGGAAAAGGTTAGGTGAAATTAACATATAAGCAGTTGTACTGTTTATGGAATTCAGGGCAGACTTCCTGGCTCTTTGTCTGTATCCATCTGCCAGTACCAGCTAGCTCCTTTTCTTGAGGAGCACAAGAAATAAGGTACTGCAGACAAATAAATAATAATAATTGTCAAATCTGGCAGTACTGATCAAAAAATGTGTAGAGGAGGGAAGGTTGTAAAAGCAACTCAGCTCATTGTACAGCACTGGCCTCCCTCAGCACCAAGTGACTGTTAATCCTTCACATTTCAATGCACCTAATGGCGATGAAAGATGGAGCAGATCTGGTAGCACTTACTATGGGTAATCTCATTGGGATCATGTCTTTGGCTTGAATATTTGTCACTGCGTTAATGTGGCCCCCACATCCAAAGAAAAGGAGAATATGAAGGGTAAGTGCAATATTTCATTTGCTTACTCTGTGGTTTTACCATCTATAGCAAACATTCCTAACTCTGTCAAGGACATTTCTTCCTCTAATGAGCACACAGTAAGGAGAGAGATTGTTCAAGTACAAGGGTTCAGTTTGCAGCAAGCCACAAATCACATTTCATTTATCAGGCCTACAGATGACAGGATATCATCTAATCCCCAGAGTGTCATATTCATTAAAAAGAAATCTTAAGTAATTACAACAATTAATTGACTTGAAACAGTTTCGGGTGGAGAAGGTTTACATAATTCATTTGCCAGACAAAACAAGCCTGATGAAGGCAAGGCAACGTATTATTTAGAAGCATCCTCCTCCTGTCATCTTATTGTTGCTCAGTGCATTCTGAACACCTGGAGTTACCATGAGAGGGGGCACAAGAGGGGAGTCTGAGGCTATGTACACACGATCACTTTATTGTGCGGTAAGGCTCCTTACCACGCAATAAAGCCAATAGCGTACACACGATCAATTTCTCTGTTGCGCGGCAACACCCTCTTGCCGCGCAACAGTTAAACTACTCAAAACGAGAGTGGTAGCATTATCGCGGAACAGCTGTTCCGTGGTAATGCTCGTGTGCACTCATTTTGCACAATGGACAGCCTCCGGAAATGTCCCAGAGTGCCAATCGAGGCCACTCTGGGACATTGGAGCTGTCAAATATGTCAATTTCACTGCTCTAGCTGAGCAGTGAAATTGAGTATTTTGGGGAGCTGCCTGGTTTGGCAGCTCCCCTGGACTGAGCTAGGGGGCTGGCCTGAACCGGCTGCCGGTTCGAGGCAGCCCCCCAGCTCAGCTCCCGGGCTTCGGGTGCCGGCAGGCACTCCGGCGCTTAAGTGCCGCAGTGCCTGTTGACACCCGAACTAGCTCGGGTTCAGGTGGCGGGGGGGG
>ML685780.1:22319356-22350023 GCA_007922175.1 Pelusios castaneus
AGAAGCTCCGGCGGAGCTTCTGCCGCCACCCGAACCCCTGGACTGAGATGGGGGGCCGGCTCCGGTTCGAGCCCCTGCCGCCAGTGGAAGCCCTGCAGCTGGGTGAATGCTCCTTTGTGAAAGAAAGAGCATGTGTGTACACGAGAAAGCACTATATTTATAGCGCTTTCCTTGTCCCGCAATAACTTATTGCGGGACAAATTTCTCGTGTGTACATAGCCTGAATTTGTATTGCTCTATAAAGGGATAATGGTGCATTATTAAAACTTATAATAGCAAATGGCAATGCACTACCATTTTTCCTTTGCTTGTTTCAAATAGACACAAGATTGGTGGTGCTTAAGGATGAGTGAACTGGTTTTGAAAGAAACAAAGACTCTCTACATTTCAAATGTCTCCTATTCCTAGTTTCAAACTCAGTCTGAAGCTTTCTCAAAGTTCGGAAATGTTGGCTTGTATTTTGCTTTCACTTCCATTTTTTTTGTCGGCTGAGACAAAAATTACAAGTACCAGAATGCCAAAAGAAAGACCATTCTTTCTTGCATTATTTTGGATAGTGAGCACCTTTAAATATAAGACAAGAGACAAACAAGTAGATGCAGACAGGGGAGCACAGGCTGACAGTGATACTGTCTAGGTCAGCATGATAGTGGCCTCAGGAATATTTTTAGATTGTAAACTTGTTGGGCAGGGATTGTCTTTTTGTTCTGTGTTTGTACTGCACTTAATCCATGACCAAGGCTCCTACATGCAATCAATCAATCAATCAATCAATCAATCAATCAATCAATCAATCACAGGAGTGAGATTTCTACCCTTGTCCTGCAGATTTAAGAGATCTAAATAGTTTGATTGGGACCACTGGGAACAAACACAATACAAATAAATAGAAGATAGTAAATAGTTCTGAGGCATTCAAAGACTAGGACCTCATTGTATTGAATGATTATTTAAATAGAATCCAAACTCTGAAGTTCTTCAGATTCATTCATCCTCCTGGGTAATAAGGCTGAGAATCAATACATGTCCTAGCCCTCTTAATGACAAGATTCACTTGTAACTCCCCATCCTTACCTTTACCTGTTACTTCCCAAATGATCTGTACTGTACCCTGGATGACCAATCGCTTCCTTTATCTAAAACCATGTCTGCTTGACCCTTTTTTGTAACATTCACTCCAATAAAGTAAGGGCCACTAAAAAAAATAAATGCTGGAAGTAAAGTCTGAAAAACCAGTCAAGAAATCCCTCCATGCTCAGTTTGGTGTCAGAGTACTATAATATTTCATCCATGGTGTATTTTCACAGGAAAGACAAAGGGAATAATTTGTTATAAGGGTTATGTAGTTGGCTTCCTTCATTACTGAGGGGGAAAAGTGAAACCAAGGAACAAACAAAACTCCTTGAAACACTTGATTTAAATATTTAATAAGCCAAAGCATTAGCTTGCACAATTATTGTAGTAAGTGGGTATTTTTGACAGTGAGCAACAGCTTGTCACCAGACCATCTCAATCTCATTACAGCCTAGTCTTCTGCCTGTTACATAATAAAGTCTCACAACATTAATAAAGGTTTATTTTTTGAGGCAAAGCTGAGCATGTAGATCCTGTAAAGGATTACCTGTAATCTGGCAGAGCCAAATTGTACGAGCATAAACCACAAATATTTTCAGGGGTTCTGAGTGTGTCCATGAACCGTTGGAAATACATGAGGCTTTTGGCCTGATTTTTCCGGATGTTCTGAGCATTCACCATCCCTGTTGACTTTCCTGGAGAGTGTAAGGGTCTACTGATGATGAGATCCAAAGTTTCTCAATTTGGACACCAAAAGCGAAGCACTCAAAATTAGAGGTCACTTTTTAAAGATTAGGCTTTAACCCTCAGGGCTCTGAAACCTGATCAGTCATAAATCTAGGTTTCATCTGTGTAATAATATGGTTTGTGCTAACACAGCTTCTCCCCAGACAACATGACAGACGTTATTGAGTATTAGCAGGGCATGATGAGTAAGTCTTTTGTCAATGATATTGGTCTTGATTCTATTTTTACAGCAATTTTGCAATAGCTCCACTGATATAACCTAAGGCCATGTACACACTACAGACTTGTCCCGCAATAACTTTTATTGCGGGACAAGCAACGTTGTAATTATAATGTTTTACTGTGTCCACACAGCACTCCTAGCAAAAGGAGCGACACGCTCCTTTCAATTTTTGCTAGAAGGAGCAGTGCATGGTGGGTACCTATCCCACCATGCACTGCCCTGCCAGCCAAAAGGCTGGCAGTGGTGCTGCCTTGAGCCCCAGTCCTGCGGCTGGGGCTCAGGTGGACTGGGGCTCAGCTGCTGCTGGCCAGCTGAGCAGCAGCTAAGCCCCGGCTCAGCCAAGCCCGGCTGCCTGGGCTGCAGGGGCTCCAGCTCCCCTAGTGGGGCTCCAGCTGCTGGGCAGCTGAGCCCCGCCGGGGGGCTTAAGACCCCCGCCACAGCTGAGCCCCACAGCCAGGCCTGGCGGGGGGCTTGAGAGCCCCGCTGTGGCCGCAGCGGGGCTCCAGCCGCTGGCCACCTGAGCTCCCTGGAGCCCGGTGGGTGGAGGGGCTCCACTGTCGGCGGCCAGCAGAGCCCCGCCACCCACCGGGCTCCAGCTGCAAGGGGTTGGGGGGCTGCGGCCCTTAAGCGTGCAGCCCCTGCTGCCACCCGAAGTCCCGGGGGCTGAGCTAGAGGGCAGGAGGGCTTCGGGTGCTGGCGGGAGCTGCGGCGCACAGCCCGCCCCGCCACCCGAAGCCCGGGGGGCTGAGCTAGGGGGCTGGCCCGAACACAGGGCAGCCCCCTAGCTCAGCCCTGGGGCTTCTGGTGGTGGCGGGGTCTGCGTGCTTTAGTGCCGCAGCCCCCACCGTCACCTGAAGACTTGCAGCTGGACTAGGGGGCTGGCCTGAACCAGCTGCCCTTGCAGGTCCAGCAGGCCAATCCCCCAGCCTCCGAACCTGGCAGCTTTAATATATGTCAATTTCACTGCTCAGCTAGAGCAGTGAAATTGACATATTTGACAGCTCCAATGTCCCAGAGTGGCCTGGTTTTGCACTGTGGGACATTTCCAGAAGCTATCAACAGCAACAAGTGTCCACACAGGCAGTACCATGGAACAACTGTTCCGTGGTAAGCCTTACCACCCTTGTTTGGGGTGGTTTACATGTTGCGCGGCAAGAGGCTGTTGCCGCGCAACAAGAAGCTTTCCTGTGTGGACGCTTTGATTGTTATCGCGTGGTAAGGAGCCTTACTGCGTGATAACTCTGTAGTGTGTAGAAGGCCTTAGTTACTCTTGACTTGTCCCTACTTACAGGAGAGAAGAATTAAACTTGTCCGCTTTACACTGAGAAGGTGTGTCTACACTTGGAATTGGGGTGTGACTTCTAGCTCAAGGAGACATACTCAGGCCTTGTAGATACTAGAGAGTTATTGCGGTATAAGCCATCTTATTGTGGAAAAACAAGCCCTCCATACACACCTGAATCTTCCTTGTTGTGTTACAAGTGCCCTGTTATACCAGAACAATAATACCACCTGTGCGAGAGTCATAACACCTATTGCAGAACAGCTCTTGCGCTATAAAGTGTGTGTGAACACTGATGGAACTTTCTTCCGCAATAAGTGGCCTCCGGAAATGTCCCAGAATTCCAAGCCTGATCATTCTGGTCTTCTACTTGGCCTCCACTGCTCTTATGCGACTAACCCCTCCCTTCTATGAGTCCCAGGAACTTATGCATTTTTTCCTGTTTTCCTGGGGCAAGTTGAAAAAAAGGGCACGAGTTGCTAGCAGCCATAATGAATGATGACAAGGAAACACAGCGTCCCAGGGGAACTTGTAAATTTACCCACAGTGCTCAGCACTTCTCTCCTTCTACCTAGGGTTCCTAGTGCTGGAAGCTGATGAGTGGCACGGTGGGGTAGGTGCCCACAATTCAATGTTCTTTTTGCAGAAATGCAAAAGACAATGTGGACACTCATTTGCGTTATAAGGAGTGCAGTGTGAACATGCAATAAATACGATGTATTTCTTATACCACAAAGACTTATTGCAGAACAATTTTCTAGTGTAGGCATGGGCTGGGAGACAGGTAAGCCACCTGGAGTGCAGTCCCATCTGAGACCAGAGGCACATATACAGGGTGACTAGCCCATAGCACTGCTTGTTCCACCATAGAAGCATTCTATTTTTAGCATGCTAACCTGATGATAACTAGTGTGAATATGTCCGTCTTCTGGAGCTCCACTCAGGTCCAATGTAGAGACAACCAATCACACCCCTAGCTCCAAGTGTAGGCATACCCAAAGGCTGATGTCTGTCTTATGTGCAAGAGGATTCATCTACTAAAATAGTAGAAGTGAAGAGCAAGGCGCTTGTTAGCAGAACTACAGACACTTGGTGAAGGAATTCCAAAGGGGTAGCTGTGTTAGTCTAGTTCAACAAAACAAACAAGGGGATCTTCAAAGCAGCTGACGAAGTGGGATTTTCTCCCATGAAAGCTCAAGTGATAAATAAATTTGTTGGTCTTTAAAAGTGCCACAGGACTCCTTGTTTCTTTTGGTCAAGGAGGCTTCTGAAAATGAGCTGACAAAAAGAGAAATGAAGGCATTAAGCTGGCATTACATAATTAGTAAAGGAATGAAATAATCATTGATTGTGTCTTTAAAATGGCTCAGCTTTATATATTGTGTACTCTCTGTGCAGACACCTGGTGCTCAATTGTCTGTCTGGAAGCATTTTTTTAGATTGACAATTCAAAATAAAATTGGCACAAGGAGTTTTATTTTCCTTATTAACTCATAAACCAGTAAGGTTCTATTACTCAAAATAGGGTCACACAGATGAGTCAGATTTCCTCATCATTTTTATATGCTCAGCAGAGTCTCTGCATGGTTCATGAGGAGAGAGTCTGACTTTGCTGGTGTGTATTGGCTGTACAGGCGGAGTTGAGGCAAGTGATCTTTTATGTTTTGATTTCAGATAGTAGCTGTGGGTTTCTGTCTTTGTGACTGATCCTCGTTGGTATTCTAAACAAAGGGCTGAACATACATTACAGTATGACACACCTTCTTATTGAGCATTTAATCTTAAAATGTGGGCACAATTGCCATCACTCGTAGAGTCATTAGGATTACAATGACAATTAATGAGATGCTAACTGTGCAAGAATAAATGCTGATTTTTTTTTTTTAAACATGGCATACAGTCAATCGCAGTGGTACTCACTGTTCATGTATGCTGGAGTCTAGAGTAGAGAATGGTGGCAGCTGGGCAGAGTGGATGACATGTGGGCCAAATTTCAGCTTATGCCCTGTAGACAACTGAGCACAAACCCCAATGCAGATAAGGTGAAATCCTAACAATCATTGAATTCAATCAGAGCTTTACCATTGACTTCATAGTCTTTTATTTCACAAAGCAGAACATTAAATAGGTTGGCATTGATTTTTATGTCTATCCATCTGGCCCAAAGTCCATTGAAGTCAATGGCCCCATGTAAATAAAAGGTGTTGTTCTTGAAACTACATAATGTATGTTAAAAATCTGGAACACATAGTGCTGCCCTCAGAACTGTCTTCTAAATGCTGAACTGATGATAATTTCCAAAGGATTGAGTGGTGTCCAGGGGCATATGGGAAACGTCCTGATAGAAAAAGATGTTGTGTTTCCAAAGCTTTCATGCAATGTAAAATGCTGTTGTGGTGAAGGAAGTAAACGGAAAGGCTACTTGCAGGAATTTTGCCTTTCACCTGCATTCTTATGTTGAGACACTTAGAGATGTGTTGAATAAATGTCAAGAAAATGTTGAAATAGATCTTTTTTGGAAAAACAAACAGAAAAAGATTAGATACAAATGATCTTCCAGGTCTTCTCACTGTCTCTGATTATACAAGAAGAAATCATATGACATTTGCAGTCAAGTCCAGTTGCAATCATCATTACTGCATGGGGTAAAGCTCTGTGTGAACAATCAAATTGGTTTTGTGCACTGTTAAAAAAGATTCAGATGGTTGCCTTCTATGGTAGTGGGTAGAAAGATACTCTTTGGTGCATTTGTTCCTTGTTATAAAAGATATTGGGAAATACCAAGAAAAATGTTTTGTGCTTGACTGAGTTGTTACTGTGTACAGTAACACTGTGAAATTTGCTCTAAAAATACTTTAATTATGGGTCTCATGACTCAACTGTTAGAAAAAATGACTAGTGCTATAGTGTACTAATGTAATGCCATTGAATTCAATGGGACTGCTCATGTGAATAAGTACTCTTCATTGAAAGGAAGGATTGCAGAACTGGGCCTTAAATTTGGATGTTGCACAAATAGTACAGATTGTGACTTTCTAGACTGTGTCTATCTGAAGAGTTCTACCATGAAGTGTGACGGGTTCACAATGGGGTCAGTACAAGGAATGGCATTTTGATAGGGAATAAATAATTCTCTGCACTTCTTCCCCCACCCCCTGTAGTGAAACTGACCATGTTCTAAAGTCATTTTCAATGACTGATCTCTGCAGTGGCTCTCACCAGCATGGCTAGAGTAGCAAATGGACAGGATGTGGCTCTTCTCAAAAGGGTCCTTACAAGTCTGTTTGCCAAAACCTATTTATAAGAAGTCCTTCCCACTCTCCAGCAGACAGAGAAGGAAAATAGATATAAAGTCTATTGCGTGACTCAGTGTCACTGGGTACTGATCTCTCCCTGAACCAAGGATTTCAAAACCACCACCCCTCAAGATGATTTATTAAATAACCCTGACACCCCCCCCCCCTATGAAATGGGTGTGGGATATAAAGGGATCCATTTACCAATCCTGGACTTGGGCCACAGCAGCTATTTGATGCATACAGGAATTTTACTCATTCCTTGCCCTATCTGAGACTGTGTAGGGCTTGGAATGGAATCCCTGGGCTGAATCTTGGCCAGGACACCAGGGTGAGATCACTGATTCCTGCCTACAATGCAACAGAAGCTTTATTAATCACAAGAGGCTGGGACTTTCCATGCAAAGGTTATTTCTGTTCCCAGATATGTGCAAATGTGCCAACAAGAGTTCAAGTTGGAGATGATTCTCCTGTTTCTCTAATGTCCAACATGGGCCCTGGGGAATTGCAGGAAACAGCAAGGGACAGGGATGTCAGCACATGAAGCCAAGAGAGCTGGGCTGATTACTAACACTCTGACATATTCCAGGACCGTGCTCCCTCACAGGAGTGCTGAGTACTTTCATTTGATTGTTAGGATGTTAAGGATTTAGTAATATAGAAAGGACTCATTGAAAACCACAGCGAGTTAGCAGTACAGCTAGGAGAGGAACCCAGGAGTCCTGTTTCCTAAACCCTGCTCTATGCACTATACAACCTGCTTCTCCTGACTCTTGAGTTTCTTGTTCTAAACCCAATTAGCAGTGAAATGATGCAGGGCCTGAGAAGGGTGGACTGGGTAAATTAGAAATTGCTGGGACTGTCCAGTGTCCCTGACAAATCTCATCACAGGAGATGATGCAATAATGTGATGTCAGCATTGGGAACAGAAATGACTTTTGCATGGAAAGTCCCAGCCCCTTTGTGGTTCAGCAGAGCAAATTGAACCTTTGGAAACTGGTGTAAATTCTCTCTAAACACAGATTGGAGTCTGTATAGATAGGGGTGCAGGAAAACATTGACAGAGTGGACACAGAGAAGTGACAAGGGCCTGGAATTGAGATAAGTGCTATAAAAGAGGCCTCCGAAGAGCAACAGTGAGGGATGACAGAGAACCAATGGATGAAACAGGTTGAGCAGCACCGTAGGGAATCATACTGAGGAGGAGGAGCCTGCATGAGGGATCACACCAAAGAAGCAGAAGGAATGGAGGAGAGGGTGGAAGGATCATGAGGGATTGTGCTGAGAAGGAGGAAGGACTATCAGGAATTGGAGGAGGAGGAGAAGGGACCATGCAGACAGATGAGGATGATGGGAGATGCCCATTGGATTGAGCAAGGAGGCCTCAAGGATGAAAGAAAAGCGACAAGGGAGAAAAATGGTAGATGATATGAGGGATGAGCAATGAGGGAGGAATGATGAGGTTGAGGAGGGAAGGCTGGATGCAAGAGTGCTGGAACAGTTTTTATAGTGGGGGTGCTGACAGCCACTGAACCAAACTGTAAACCCTGTATATGATGGAACCCACTTCAAGCCAGAGCTGCACCTCCAGCACTCCTAATTCCACCACCTATGTCTGCATGGATGAGAAGAGATTTTGAGGGAAGTCTCCCAGGGGAGGTGTGAATTTCCATCCATTTACATTTAAAGCACCCCAAGTCCTCAGGGACCAGGGCAGGATGAAATTTTGTGATTATTCCTTGTTATGTCTGTTACCCAGCAGAGGGGATAATAAACACCCATGGGTATGTTCAAAGGCTGTCTCCTGTGGGTTCTTCCTCCATGCTGGGAGTTACCTTGGTGCTGTCACTGAGCTTCTCTGCTGTTTCATTCCTGAACCAGACAGCACTAAAGAATGCCTCCTCAGTTACAGCTGTGTGTGTGATGGGCACCTGGCAGATCAGGTTCAAATAACAGTCTTGTTCCCTCATGATTGGGAATAGGATCTGAGGCCTGTTAAAATCAGGACCCATTTCTTGTGAATGTGTGTGGGGTGTGTGTGTGTGTGGGTGTCTGTAACAGTCAGGAGCTTAATAGACCAACTACTTTGAAAGGACCCATGTTGTACAAGAACTTGGTTATTGTAGTTGTTCATGCTCTCTAGCTGCCCCCATTCCCTCCTCCCTGCTGTTCTACTGAGATGTCCATGCGCAACACAAACATGCAAACTACTGATCCTCTCATAAGGAGGCACAATACTTGCTCGAGAGTCGGCAGGTTCCACTCATTGAAATTCTGGAAAAATGTTTGGGGACCTTCAGGCTACCATCTACAATTTGGCTCCATGTCCCTTATTGCTGGTTAACACTGGTATTTTCAATAACATCCACATGAGCTAGAAAAATAAGTCCCACTGAAAGTTAGTGGGACATTTATAAAAGAAAAAAAAATCCACTCTAAATCCAGGGGGAAGACACTTGGTCCTTAACAGGTAGACATGGCTGATGCCTCCTTGTGGAGGGGCAGATGCCAGCATCATTCAAACTAGAAATTGTTAGGCCCTGGCTGGGGAAGCTCCCTTTACATTTGGAGTCCTCAGATTTCTTGGCTCTTAGGCCGTCTGGCTTTAGCCCTCTTTTTGGGAGAGAGCAGTTCCGGCCTCATTGACCTCCTCATGGTGATGGACAAGACTCACATCCATGTTGATCTGAGGCCTGACAAACACCTCTCCTGTTCACTGCCTTTGTGAGGGACTGAGGTAATGCCTGATACCTGCATCTCTGCATACCTGATACTTAACAAGTCAGAACAAGTTGTGTGTTAAAAACAGGTTTGTTAGATGAAAAGCATAAACTGTGTATTCCTACATGTGTAACAGTAACAGTGTTACAGTATGAAGACACGGCTACCCCTTTAGTGTTACAGTATAAACGAACTAGTCTCAGTGTGATAGAAAGACTGGGTAGATCTTCAAAGCCTAATGTCAGATTCCAAATCCTGCTCATCTGATTCAAGGGAAATCTCATCAGGATAAGTAATTCAGGGTTTGGTCCATTGTACAATTCATGTACACTATGATGGGACACTTACATGCTAATGGAAAGGTACATCCTAACACAGAAAACGTAAAGCACTGGTTAAGAAATGGAGACAATACAAGAGCTAGTGTGATGTAGGCCCCCATCCTGCATTGATGGGGGCAGAGGTGGCTGTCTCTGTGTGGAGCCCACTCAGCTCAATGGCTATGTCTACACTGGGTAATTTAAGTCGACTTTAACTAAGTCGACTTAGTGTGTCCACACTGAAAATTAAAGTCGCCTTAAAGGGGAACTTACAAAGTCGACTTAGAGCGTCCACACTGGACGCTCTAGGTTGACTTTGTGGGGCTAGGGGGACCTAGGGCAGGTCCACGGGGGCAGGGGGGGCACCCCTTGCCCAATGTCAGGGGGCTCAGCCTTTGCCCCATTGTACCTAGGTACAATGGGGCAAAGGGGGTCAGGGACCCTGGCAGGGCATTGCGGAAGAGTGGACAGGGCTCTGCCCTGCCAGGTGGGGGGGCATGCCAGGCTACCCCTGTGCCCCCCCCCAGCAGGGAGGGCATTGGTGTAGCCCTGGGGTAGCCCTAAGTTGACTTAGGGCTACCCCAGGCCTACACTGGCTTAAGTCTACTCTAGGGAGTCGACTTAAGCCTTAGGTCTAGTGGAAAGGAGGTTTTATAAATTTGACTTAATTTTAATTAAGTTGACTTTATTTTCCTTAAGTCAACTTAAGCAATCTGCTTAAGTTGACTTAAGAAAACTGTAGTGTAGACGCAGGGTAAATTAAGTCGACTTAAGCAAGCTTAAGTCGACTTAATTTACCAGTGTAGACGCAGCCAATGGGACTCTTGTAGGTGCAGCAGTCTGTCCATAAGAGATGCCAAAGACGCATCATGCTGGGAATCTTGTCAAGCTGCTCAACAGTGTTGGGGACATCTTTACAAGACCCCTTATGAATAGTGTCTAAATGAGCAAAGTCCCCAAACAAGCAGGCTGGGAACTGGTGGCAGCACTGAAGGTGTAGCCATCTCATCCCACCATTCCCATAAGGGGAACACGGAGCTGCAATCAGCTCACAGTTGCATTCATGTCCATCAGCAACGGACTACGCAACTCACGACTGCACTGCAAATCAAGTAATAAAACTCAGCTTATTGAATTCCACACCTCAATTTCTGCTCACGTCTTCCCCATTTTCCTTGAGTTTCCTTCACAATATTCATGATGAAATCTAAACAATTTAGTTATCATAATTACTATAATTATTTTATAGCATAATTATTATTCATGCCACATTTAGTGCACCCAAATAAAAGAATATGATTTTTATGTCAACTATGGACCTGTCTCCTTTCACTTACCCCTAGATTTCTTTAGATTTGCACCTTTGTATGTCTACACTGCGTGCTAAGCCTGGGTTTTGGCTCAGATTTGAGGCCAAGCCCCAATCCATCCAGACATAAATCAGCCTGACTCAGGTCAGCAAATACTCAGGATCTGGGTCTTAGGACCCTGCTAGGAGTATGGTCAAAGCCAGAGTGCTGTTGTGACTCAGGTTCAAGCTCGGTCATTCTGCAGCGTGGAACCAGCTCAAGCTACAGACCTGAGTCAGAAGGTCTGCAAAGTGCAGCATGGACATATTAGCATGGCCATGAGATCCTGGACTAGCAATTGTAAACCCAGTGCAGTATGGGCACTCAAGCACAGGCTTTGAAACACTGAGGTATGTCTACATTCACAGCAGCACCATTGGCAACATCAGATCAATTCTGTAAGATCAATTGAATGGCAGTGGAGACCTGCTCAGTTGATCTGGAAGTTGATGGCTTTAATCCTCCTCTGCAAAAAGATTAACACTGCATTAATGGGAGGACATTTCCCATCAGTGCAGTGCAGTGGGGATGCAGTGCTGCTCTGTGTAGAAGTTAGGAAATCAACAGGAAGTATTGCATCTGACGAAGTGGGTTGGAGCCATGAAAGCTTATGCCTGAAGAAATCTGCTAGTCTTTAAGGTGCCACAGGATTCTTGTTGTTTTTGCTGTATACAGACTAACATGGCTACATCTCAGGAACAGGAGGTATGCACGCTGCTCCATGTAGCTTGTGTATCTCCCGTCTGATGAATTTTGCCAGCTGTGTAGACCAAGCCTGAGTCCACAGGTTCAGTTCCAACAGAAGCAAGTTTGCAATGCCGTATAAACATACACTATGGCTATGTCTACACTTACAAAAGCTAGTTCAAATTAGTTAATTAGAACTAACTAATTCGAACTAATTTTAGTTAGCTCGAATTAACTTTATTCGAACTAGCATGGCCCCACTAGAATGCTAGTTCGAACTAGCCATGTCCATGCAGGGCACTTGCTTAGTTCGAATTAGTTGCATGAAGGTCAATCTGTCGATTAGTTCAAACTAAGCAGTTAGCTCGAACTAATATGGCCACATTGACTTAATTTGAACTAACTGTTTCGAATTAAGGGTTAGTTTGAACTAAGCAATCGAATTTATTAGTTCGAATTAAGGAAGCCCTTAATGAAAGCCTAGTGTAGCCAAGGCTTAAGTTAGTTCGAATTAAGCTTCCTTAATTTGAACTAACTTGCAAGTGTAGACATAGCCTATGAGCCTTTGGCAGTGGCCTTTGCTTACATACATGGATGTATCTGCCTGGCCTTAGATGGCCTAGATTGGTGGTAGATATGTTTATCAATTGTCTAATTGAAAGATAAAGAGCCATTCTATCCTGGTGGAAATCGCCTACCCCTTTCAAATTTACCAGCTATACTGTTAGGCAAATTATTATTATTTATCACCTAACTAGATTTCTTTTTTTTTTTTCTCTTCAGCCACTGTGTAAAACGTTCATTTGCTGAAGAAATAGGAAAATTGGAGAAGTGCAATAGGAGTATAACAGGAGGAAAGATATCTGGAAGGTAAAACATGTATTGTACATGAAAGTTTTCCTTCATCACTAACGGTGATTCCTTACAAGGGTATTTTGGTTACAGTAATAAATCAGTGGAAGTATGTTAAATGTCAAGACTTTGATAAATGTTTTTCAGAACATCGAGGGTCAGATACTCAAAGACGTGGAAACTTGTGTGCACACTGCATGACCTGCGTATGTCTGCATATTCTCAATGTGTATGTACAAATCAGTATTTGTGCTTGCATATGGCTAGCTATGTGAGGACCAATATAAGATTTGCATGTGCACATTGTAGGCTGGCTTCTCAGCTAGTATAAATCAGGGCAGTCCCATTGTCTTTAGTGGAACTACACTAATTTATACCCACTGAGGATTTAGACCTGTATGATTGATTTCATACGTTAAGCAGAAGAAATGAACTGACAATTCAACATACCTAACTTTGAAAATTTAGCCACCCCTGCATATACATGCAACTTCCTATATATGAAGACCTGGCTTCATAGGAAGATGAATTGTGTCACCTCCTCTTGAAAATAAGGTTCTTTCAGGTCAGGGCTGAGAGATGTTGACAGATTAACATGAAGGAAACTTGGACTGAACCTTTATTAGCGAAGTCTGTGCAGTAAAAATCAATTAATCAATCCTGAGCTGCAAATTAAAAGTATCTGTCAGTCAATTTGGAGAGGAAATTCCTCCTCAAGGAGAGTTGTGGAAAATGTATTGGGAAAACAATGGGATATGAACTTTAGGGTAAAATTTTCTAAAGTGCCTAAGTTGCTCAGGCACAGAAATCCCATAGAAAAGTCACTGAGGTGTTTTTGAAAATGTTGTTCTTAGTCTTGTTTGTGAACCACAGAAGAGCTTTTGGAATAGACATTAGCTATGTAACCCAGCAAGTCAAAATGTTGAATAGAAAGGCGCAAAATAAAATAAAGTCAATTTGACCAGATACAATGGACCAAATTTTCAGCTGCTGTAAATCAGTATAATTCCATTGATGTCAGTGTTACACTGCTTCACATGAGGAGAGAATCTGGTCCTATTTGTATTCCTTAATATAATGAATAAATAAATAAACAGGTCTTTCCAAACCTTGTTTTGGATCTGATGCAAAGTCCATTGAATTCAATATAAGTCTTTCCATCAATTCAGTAGGATTTGGACTGCCATGGTCCAGTCAAGAGGGAATCTTCAGCCATATTATAAGCCCCCCAAAATAGGGGTTTGTAATAGAAATGCTGACAGACCCTTAACCACACTGGTGCTAGCAGGCACCACTATAATATTGTAAATAAGGTGAATAGGCTCTTCTTATCTCATTTCACAGCTGAGCAGTGTATTGCCAGATAAATCAAATCAGAATAAACGGCTTCATCTAATAAACTGGGTCAACATATAATGTATTTGTTCAGGTTTGCACTCTCATTGATTCTTATTTGATTTAAGAAGAGATATTTCAGCTCATGTTTTCAGCATTTTAAAATATCTCCTTCCCCTCCTTCTCTTAAGAGAGTGCAAGAGCTGGTATGTTAACAAAAGTGTTAAGTTTTCTGATCCTTGTAAATTCTTCTGCTTTTCATTTTTATGCATCAAATAGGGTGGGGGTGGGGAATTGGGGAGTTACTATCTCTTCATCTGCATTTTCTCAATAATGTTTTAGTGATGTTTGCTAATGTATCATTCATTAACCATCAGCCACTATAAAAAACATAATCTATCTCACAAAGTGGACATTATTATCGCATTAAATCATTTCACAATATACCTGAACGGTTCCACATGAGGGGCCTGGGCTGACTGCGCTCAAATGCCTCAGGGGCAAACTCTTCAGCAGTAATGAGATACGAGGTCTGTCTGTGATGAATATGATATTACTCGTGTCAGTGGCTGTGGACTGCACCCAGAATATTTCTTCCTACAGGTTTTTTTTCCCCCCATTGCAAAGGAACTCAGGCAAAGCACTATTAACCCAGTAAATGAAGCTCTAAAGATCACAGAGTGTGTCCATTAGTAGACAAGATTGTGACTAATCCAATTTTTCTTGCAGGGAGCAATCTTGATGCCTCTGCAACATCTGGGGATGGCAGGGCCCACATAACAGACGAACCTGTGTATTTCTCCTTCCCATTTCCTCCTCCTTTTATGTAAGAACAATTATTATACCATATATTTACCACCACCCCATCTCCCCCAATGACCTCTTTGAAGGTGATTAAAATAATATCCCTGACTGACAGAAGAAATGGAAAGGGTAAGGGTTGGAGAAGGAAAGAGGGAATTAAGAAATGAAACTTAACTTCAAACATTTGCAAGAATATTTATGGAAGATGTATGGTCCTCTGTAGTGAAGGGGTTGAAATCAACAAAACTGTGTGGAAATGTGCCTAGCTCCATTCATTAACAATCATAGGGCTTGTCTGGACTGGCTGTGGCAAATGCTGCAAATTTGCTGCCATAAGATCAAACTTCCCAGGCTGCAGAATTGTGTCATTGCCTAAGGATCAGGAGAAGTGTGTTTCTGCAGGGCTAAAAGATGGATGCAGGCTCCTCGCTGCAGCCATAGGGACAGGATGTTAGTGATTCCATCCCCTTGTCTGTAACAGGGAGCACTGCAAAGTGCTCTGTGTAGGTCCATAGGTGCTAGGGTCCTGGCTGGAGCGAGAGGAAGGGAAAACTAGCCCTGATCTCCTGTCCCCCTGGCTGCAGAAGAGAGCCATTGCCTTGAGACCCAGAGAATGTGCAGGGCTACAGGATGCATGCGGTTTCCCTGCTGCAGCCAAGGAGATGGGAGATCAGCAAGCAAGGAGGCAAAATGCTTTTTTGGGGGGAGAAGGGGTTGGTGGCCCTTCAGGGCTGTAAAAATGGTATCTGTGGCCCTTGAACTAAAAAGGTTGGGAACCACTGGTCTAAACTGTATTGTAGGTTAGGAAAAAATAATAATACAGCCTCTGTCTGCTGTTTATCTCTGTAAAGAATTATAGGGGTTATGGTTTATATGACTGTACATTATACACCAGAAATTGTTAGAACCCACTTTTCTGATCTATCTATTGTCAACTATAGCTTCATCCTAATATCAACTGCCACTTATGGTGGGGACATCAACAACACCACTTAAGCAACACATCTAGAAGGGTTCTGCAAAATCTGTGAAACTCTGATGGTTAGGACACATGATTTTTGTAGGCTGAGTTCTTGCACTTAAAACCAAATCTTACTTTCTCTCTTTTTGTGGATGTGGAAGATGCTAAGCCCTGGGGATAATAAACACTGCCTCTCCCTGTTGCACTGGGATATGAAGTGGGCAGATCAGGATGTCCCACACATTGGCTATGTCTACACTTGAAAATTTAGGTCGACTTAGTGAGTCTACACCTAAATTTTAAGTCAACTTTGGGGGGAACTTACAAAGTCGACCTAGAGCGTCCACACTGGATGCCTAGGTCGACTTCTAGGGGCTAGGGGGACCTAGGGCAGGTTCATGGGGGCAGGGGGCTCAGCCTTTGTCCCATTGTACATGGGTACAAAGGGGGACAGGGACCCTGGCAGGGCATAGGGGCAGGGTGGGCAGGGCTCTGCCAGGCTCCCCCTTTGCCCCCCCCCCAGCAGGGAGGGCAGTGGTGCAGTCCTGGAGTAGCCCTAAGTCGACTTAAGCCAGTGTAGACCTGGGGTAGCCCTAAGTCGACTTGAAAAAGTCTACTGAGGCCTTAAGTTGAATTAAATCCAGGTTTAATAAAGTCGATTTAATTTTCATTAAGTCGACTTTATTTTCCTTATGTCGACTTAAGCAAGTTGCTTAAGTCGACTTAAGGAAACTAGTGTAGACGCAGGGTAAATTAAGTCGACTTAAGAAAACTTAAATTGACTTAATTTACAAGTGTAGATGCACCCATTGGGACTCTGTGTCTCCTTTACACCATGGAGTTATAGTCTGATACGACTCTCTGCAATGTTGCATAGTGGGAGGGAGCTAGGACATGGCCTATAGGTCACTGAATTTTTGTCTTCCAGTTGCTTGAACCCCAGTATGAAGGAGTTGCAGCAACTATAAATGCTACTACAATCCATTAATTATAGTAGTGGCTGTGTTACTGCTTTATGCTCAAATCCCTCTGGAGATCCCCCAAGAAAGGCCCATTTAATCAGACTTTTGTATCAAATATTAAAGCTTGGCCCATATTTAGAACTTCAGCAGCTGCAAGACTCTGCTTATCACAACCTACTATGCCATATGTTATTTCTAAGAGTACAATTCTCTCTTCACCATATTATCTAGGTGTCTGCTGACTGTGTGAATGGATATCAAACAAAGAAATGTTAATCTAACTTTTCTGAAATTTAAAGAAGGTCTAGTTTTGATTTAAGTTTGAGGTAAATATGTGAGGTTTACTCATTCTTAGTTCCTGTGGCCCAGATCCTTAAAGACATTTGGGCACCTAACTTCACTTGGGAGTTGGATGTCTATATACCTTTGAGGATCTGAGTCTGAACAAAGACAATATAGGTTTAAAGAAAGATAACTGGGCTACTGCATCTCTAGTGAACCTTTTGGGCACACGTTGCAAGAAGCTCATGATTTATCAGGTCCAACTAGTTGCAGGATATAATGGAAATATCAAGAGAGCCTTATCTTGATCTGCCAAACAAGGGGATTCAAGTAGGTTTGCATAAGTTTCAGGTAACCATTCAAATCTTCAGATGCATAGCAGGAAATAGACTTTCTATAGTACTGATGTCAATAGATTTGGCCCTATACTTAAAATTGGTGCTTTCAGAAAATTGAGCTTTTATTGTTATTATTTATTTTCATTACGGTTGTGTGTAGGACCCCCAGTCATGGACCAGGACTTGATTGTGGTAGGTTCTGTAGAAATAGAGAACAAAAAGTTGTTCCATATCGCAAAGAGCTAAAAGTCTAGGTTTAAGACACGATATAATAGATGGAGAAAGACATACAGAAAGGGGAGTACAGGTAAACAATAAGACAATGTAGGTTAGTATTACACTCTGTGGTATCAGCACACCAGTAGTCTAACCATTGTCAAAATTTTTGTGTAGACATCACAGAAAAGGATGTTTAAAAAGGAGTTTGAAGGAGAATAATGAAATGGTTTTGCAGACATTTACAGGGAGCATATAAAATAATTATTGGAGGTTCCAGCCCAAGCTAAATGGAGGCATAACCCAATAATAATATTTCCCAGTCAGAAGGTTTAACATAGGCTGAAATTTTGTACATGTTTCCCTAATGCCTTTTTCTGGAAAAAATGTGGCATTTGAACTAAAATATTTACCTACAGAATTTAGGGCTTGATTTTCTTTTTGAAAGATGCCCAAGGTCTCTTTAGAAAAAAATGAATGCACTTACATTAGCATATAGTTACTACAGTTGTGAATGCAAATGAAGCATAGTTATAGGCTCAGGGCCAGATTCAGATGCCCTTATTCAGGAGTTACCAGGATACAGGTTCTCAATGAATGGGAAGCACAGGCCGCTAAATACCCATTTGTACATAAACATGCCTAAACTGCGTGTTTTATTACTGTAGTAATCATCCATACAAATGTAGCGTAGTGGTACAAGTGTTTTTTATGCAGGTATATTGAACTTGTTTTTAAAATAAATCTTGCAAAATCTTTCTTCTTCAGGTCAGGTGTTCCTCTAAGACATATTTGACTAATGTACACAGAATGTCATTCATTTTATTCTTTTATTTGGGTTGGAAAAAGTGGGGGCACTCTCTGGTAGAAAGGGATAGGTGACTGCAGATATTTACAGTGCATAGTTAAATATTGCTAAGGTCTGATTCTGCTAATGCTCCCCTTACTTATGTTGAGTAGTACATTACTTTGTGAGTAGTGCCACTGAAATCAATTAGACTACATTTGCAGGGTAAGGTGCTAAGTCACACATGAGGCTGAGGCATAAGGTGCTTACTGAACATGAGTAAGAAAGTGTGACATTCAAACAGTAATAATAAATGCAAGAGCTCAACAGTTGTTATTCAAAGTGTAAATAGAGTAAGTAAGAAAAAACAATGTAAACAGATTTATATGGATTTTAATCGCTTAGGTGCCTGGGCCATTAAACAGAAAATGTAGGTTAATGTAGAGAAATGGAAAAAAGAAGAAAGTCAGGGAAGTAATGAACCAAACTAAAAAATGTATATTAAATGGAACAGTCATGCAGGAGAGTGACAAAGAAAAAGATTTAGGGCACCTTGTAGAAAAATCCTTGAAGCCATCAGTCCAGCGGCTGTACCAAAGCTTGGCAGTCATGACAGCGTTTTTCATCAACAAGGGTCAGAAAGAATACTGAAGCAAATAAGAGATGCTGCAACTGACTGTAAAAAGCAATCGGCTTGTCCAGCCTCATGTAGGGTGCGTCTACACTTACAAATTCAGTCGACTTAAACTTGCTTAAATCGACTTAATTTAATCTGCGTCTACACTACATTTTCCTTAAGCAGACTTGAGGAAAATTAAAGTTGACTTTATAAAACCTCATTTAAAGTCAACTTTACTGGCTAAGTCGACTTTATTAAGCTGACTTAGCCAGTGGAGACGCAGATTAGCCCTAAATTGACTTTGTCAACTTAAAGGGCTCCAGGGCTCCCCCACTGCCCTCCCTGCCAGGTGGCTGGCACAGGCAGAGCCTGGCGTGCCCCCCCACAGGGCAGGACACAGCCCTGCCCACCCTACTCCTATGCCCTGCCAGGCATAGCTCAGCCCCCATTGTACCCAGGTACAATGGGGCAAATGCTGAGCCCCCTGGCACTTGGCAAGGGGTGCCCCCTGCCACCGTGGACCAGTCCCCGGTCCACCTAGCCCCTAGAAGTCGACTTAGGAGTCCAGTGTGGACGCTCTAAGTCGATTTGACAGGGTCCCCTTTAAGTCAACTTAATTTTTGAGTGTAGACATGCGAAGTCAACTTCGTAAAGTTGACTTAGCTAAGTCAATTTAAATTAACAAGTGTAGACATAGCCATAGAATAATACTCAACTTTAGTTTTGGTCACTATTTAGCAAGAAAGCTATGGTTGTATTAAACATTCATGTATAAGGCAGATCAACTATGTTGGATGGCCCAAATCCCACATCTAGGCCCAAATCCTCCTGTCAGTACTCAGCCTGAGTGAATGTTTACATCTCCAGCAATAGAGAATGCTGAGGAAAAAGTCTTTGAAGAAGGAACCTGCCTCTTGTGTGAGTACCAGATAGGATGGATACTTATTTTCTCACATTAGAAACTTTGCATAAACTGTCTTGGCATTGCCATATAACGGATATGTTAAATGTTGAATAATGGTGAAGAAGAAAAAATACTTATCTGTGACAAATAGCTGTAGATGGATTTATGGAGTGAAATCCTGCTCCCATTAAAGTGCCCCTTCCTGTCTCCCTCCCATGCAATCTCTGCTACAGAGCCCTAATGTCTTCTACAGCAGTGATCCTTTCTGGCCTAGACAGTGCCCCAGTGTTGAGCCCATGTGGGGCTGAGTACACACTCTTGGTGCTCGCTGCAGTGAGTGGGGCTCAGAGCAGCCTCCTCTGTGATAACTGCCCTTAGGTCAACTTAACAAAGTGGACTTAAGCGTCCACACTGGGCTTAGGTCGACCTAAGGAAGGGTTAGGTTGACCTAGCCGGTGGTTCTCAGTAAGTCGACTTAAGCTTTCATTAAGTTGACTTAAGGAATTTCTTAAGTGGACGTAATGAAAGTCTGGTGTGGATGCGGCTTTGTTTAAGTCGACTTACGCCTCCTTAAGTTGACTTAATTTGCCAGTGTAGACATAGCCCTAGATACTACGGTGATGGGCGTAGTATGACAACCTGTCCTGAACACACATGAATAGAAGGGATGACAGAGGTGTAGGTGGAACTGGTATGCAGGGGAGGGTCAAAATGAGCGTGTGTGATCGTGTTAAGGGGTAAGACTTTCTCTTTTCAAAGTGATTTGCTCAAGAATAAGCAACACCTCCTACTTGCCACCAGAGGTGGCCTTTGGCTATTGGGGGCCCTAGGGAAAGGCCCATTGTGGGACCCGGCTCCCCATCCTCCAGCCCCAGCTCCCTGCCACCAACCCCAGCCCCAGGGTCTAGCTCCTTCTCTTGCTGCCAACTAAGGCAGGTGCAGCTTTTGGGATAGGCTCGGGGCCCTAGGTGTGCGCCTGCTTCACTTACTCCAAAAACCGCCTCTGCTTACCACCCCATAAGAAGACTGAAAAAAGTCTGTGCCTCATCCTGAAACATAGAAGAGGGAGTTTAGAAATATATATCTTAATCATAATGAAATTAAAAGGGTAGTGAGACAACTGGACCTGGGTTTTGTATACAGCTCTGCAAATTGGGCTCTTCAGGTTGCATTAGGAAAGAGAAATGGAAGGACAAGAAATGTAAAAAAAAAGATTGTGCAAGATGTAACTTATGAGCTGCTTTTCTGGGTCTCCTGCTAGTCAAGGGCTTCTCTAAAAAACAAAAATGTTAGGTGCTGATGTTGCATAATGGGACAATTTACAAATAGAAACAAAATAAATGTTTATAATTCTGACCTGTGTGACTCCAGTAAGATCAGTCCTTTACAGTTTTAATATTGTTTCATAGTTTGTGCTGTTAAATCAAAAGGTTATATATAATACATCTGGCGCTATTAATGCAAAGGATCTGGGGTATTCAACAGACATTTATTCATTATTAATATAGATAATAAAGGATCATTTATGAGGCTACAGATGAGATTTTTATCATCAAAAGCTTAAAAAGGGAAATTTAGTTTTGCTTCAGGACAAAGATGAAGAGTCAGTAATGGGAAATGTAAGAGTCAACACAAAACTGTCAGACTCATTCTTTTCCTGAAGACAACTAGCACTTTATAGCAACAGATTAAAACCAAAATGAAATGTTTTTGCTGTAAAACCTTTTTTATTGACAGCGAGTTTTTTGGTTTCTTCTATTTTTGTCCTTTAGTGGAAAAGTCATCAGTGCTTCTCCCTATACAGTGGTGATCTTGGATGCCTCACGAAAAGACCCACAGAGCAGAGAATGTATGATTGTCTGAAGAAAATAGGGGAGACAACAGAAAGAGAATTTGAGAGGCATCAAAGTCAGCTCTAAGGACTATGTGTTGCGAGTTGCAGCCATAAAGACGGTATTTTAATAACGTCATTGTGTGTCATATAATCATGTGGTTGGGGCAGGCAAGGTTAGGCACTATATGATAATAGTGATATCTATCTATCTATCTATCTATCTATCTACACATACACACACGCGAAAAAAGAACAGGAAGTGGGGAAGATGGAATGTTTGGGCTTGCATGTGTGTTTGATCAGGGGCGTAGCCACAGGTGGGCCCAGATAGACTGGGCCCCACCGACTTGCAAATGAAGCCAACCCAATGGCAGCTGTGCAAACTTCGTCGCTGCGGCTGTGGGGCTGCACAGCAGGCCGCAACCGCGAGCACAGCATTGGCGCCAGCGCCGAAGCCTCTGCTCTGCTCATGGCCGTGACCAGGCCCCGCAGCCATGGCGGTGAAGTTCGCAGGGCTACTGGGCGCTGCTGTGGGTGAGTCTCATCTTGCCACCTCTCCCTCTCCCCCTCCTCGCTCAGATCCACTTGCTAAGTAACAAGGGGAGCCATAGCACTAGTGCTCCGGTTCCACTTGTTAACTAGTAACTGAAGCATCTCAGGCAGCTTCCTGTCATGTGACCGGAAGCTGCCCATGGCCAGACCTACCTTTCAGATTCAGGGGCCTGGCCAGAAAACAGGGGCTGACTCTGTTCCTGTGTCTGATAATATTACTTGTAGGGGCAGAGAGATTCTCTCCAAGTGTGCTGAGTATGTTTTCAAAAAACATATAGTGCCTGATTTTGCTCCAATTGAAGTCTACAGTACACTTCAGTGAGTGCAGGAGCGAACCCATAGGCTTTTTTGAGCCCCACTGCCAAAGCCAAAGCTACCCAGTCAAGATGAACTATCTCCCTTATAATCATTAAACCCAGGAAAATCTGAGTTAAGGCTATAATTCTCCCCTTGGTTCACGCATTGTGCCTATATATTGCAGCTGGCTGAATCAATTTCATGGAGTTATCATAAAATTGGATTATTTTGTTTCCCAACTAGTCTGAAACACCCTGGGTTCATTCAAAGTTTGATGGGGCCACTTCAGATCATGAGGTACAGATGACTTGTTTGTCTGTCTGTCTGAAATCACCATGGAAAAGAACTATAATTTAAATTCATTGCTGCATAGGTATTGAATTCATGTGCTTATCTTGTTTGTTACCACAAAGATCTTCTTAGGCTGTGGGTACAATTCTGCAAACAGATCTGCATTTGCAGAATCTGCCTCCCTTATTTCAGTAGAGAGGTCTTCACATGTGGATATAGTTGGAGGACTGTTCCCTAGAGAGCTACAGAAATTATTCAGTCACCTCTGAGTTGAGAGTATTACTGTTAACAGGCAATACAGAAATGAGCAGAGGGGAAATTTGATCCCAAGATCAGCTGTTATGGGTTCCAAAGCGATAGCTGTGTTGGTCTAGTTCAGCAAAACAGAAAAGGAGTCCTGTGGCACTTTTAAAGACTAACACATTTATTTTCGCATGAGCAAAGTCCCACTTCCTCAGATGGTGAGTGGAGAACATTTACACTGAGAAAAGCCTTACAGTACAACAGGGAAAGATAAATCCTGTGATTACATTTCACTGCATCAGGTCAGAAATGTAATCACAGGATTTTTCTTTCACTCCCATATTGTAAGTTTTTTTTTCAAAATGTAAACTTTCTCCACTCTGGCATCTGATGAAGTGGGACTTTGTCCATGAAAGCTCATGCGAAAAATAAATTTGTTAGTCTTTAAAAGTGCCACAAGACTCCTTTTCTGTTTTGTTCTTATGAGGTTTCAGCCTTTTTTAGCTGCAGTCTCATTGAGCATGCGCATTATAATACAAATGGCACAGTTGAGTGAGAGCTGGGCAAGAAGGGCGCTTCTGGAACTGGACCCATTATACAGCGAGAACTACAAAGACCTGTTCAGACGTAGTGATCTGAATGACCCCTTTCCCACCCCAAAACAGAAGGATATCAGATTAAAAGTTGTGGTTTTGACTCGTCTCGACCAATGAGACTTCTCCCATTTAAATACAAATAAAAATATACCACAACACAGCAGGATGGTAGCATGTGAAAGAGGGAACGGGTCAGACAGTTTCTTGGCATTGTCATTACGTTACATTAAAGCAATGTGAGCTAAAGTGAATATCATTACCTCAAAAATTGTTTTGTCTTTTATTTATTGTCAGAGAAAAATTGTAAAAAATGTTAGATGTATAAAAGGAGCATATGCATGTGATCGACAGAGGTTGGAGAGAGAGCACTACAGGAATTTCTGTCAAACTTTTGTGTTTGATTTTAGTTCCCATTCTAACCACCAGGTTAGGGCCCAGTCATGCAGGTGAGCCCATGGAGATGGAAGGATATCTACTGAAGCCCTTCTGCATGGAAACAAAGATCAGCTTCCAGGAGCAGAATCCGTGGCTATGTCTACACTTGCTAAAATTAGTTCGAATTAGTTAGTACTAATTAATTCGAACTAATTTTAGTTAGTTTGAATTAGCTTAATTCAAAATAGAAAAAATTAGTTCAAATTAGTGATCCCCATTCATTTCGATGGCCGGTTAGTTCGAACTACAAAATTAGTTCGAATTAACATGGCCACATTGGCTAATTCTAACTAGTTAGTTCGAATTAAAGCCTTACTTCTGAAGCCCTATTCGAACTTATTAGTTCGAATTAAGAAAGCCCTTAATTCGAACTAACTAAAGCCTAGTGTAGCCATGGCTTAAGTTAGTTTGAATTAAGCCTCCTTAATTCGAACTAACTTGTCAGTGTAGACATAGCTCCTAGAGTTTTGGCCAGATTTAAAAGAAAAAGTAAAATGCAGGAAACCTAAAAGAAACTACTTAATTTTTGTTTGTTACAGGATTTTTTTTTCACTACTATCAAACCTCCCTATATAACATGATTGGTTTATACTTTCTTCAACATTTGACAGAAAAAGGCTCGTGTAGATACTTCTGGCTCTCATTCAGTTCTTGTATGTTCCAATTCCTTGTATGTTCAGAAGGCAAATTTAACATTTGATTATCCAGAACAGTTTATAATAAGAGAGGACTTTAAATTAGAAGTTAATGTAGAGAATTTGTCATCTCCTACCCATGTTCTACCCCTTCTCTGCTTTCTCCTTTTGTTCCTATCACCATTATGTTAATATATCACATAAAATAATTGTTAGTCCCAGTTGCAGATTATTCTGCCACTGAACAGACAAAGATCTAATTAAAATGATCAGCTCAACAACATCTGTAGTCACTTCCGGATGCTTATTAGGACACCTATGAACAGGCAATGACAACCTTCCAGCTGCAGAGAGCTCTGGAAGGGCCTCAGAAAGACAAAAAGCAGATGGAAAGATTAAAAACAACATAAGAGGTTACTGATATAGACCATGCTTCAGTTGGAGCTGGGATCACACAAGATCAGCCACAATGCAGTGTGTACAGAGATGCCAAGATCTTTCCTGCCACAAAGCTTCTTAACAATTCATGAGAAGCAATCAGAAAGGCTTTAGGTGGATAGTAAATGAGGAGAGAGTGATTGATACACTAGACAAATACATATCTGCTCAAGTCATTACCACAAAGGAGCTGGGAAGGAGAATGCAAAACTTAGAATGATCCCCTAAAACATTTAGCTAATTAAGGGCCTAATCTGTCAAAGCAGCATTCATGTGAATCTTGTTGGTTATAGAACTGCTGATGTAAGGACTGATTTCATATGAGCAAGGGCTTGCAGGATGAGGCCCTAAATGAAGAAAACATGTGAAGTCTGTTCTGGTGATAAATTCTGTACTTGTTAAAATGTAATAATTCCAGTGACAGGAAAAAGATTTGATTAGTGTTTTTAAACAGGGAGGTCTTATGATGGAGAGTTGATTTATGGTATTTTACATGTTCTTAATTGGAGCAGTGCAAAATTTTACGGATTATTGGTTTTCTTAACATTACAACAAGGTTGCAACTGTAAGATATTTTTTCACTGGTTATAGCCCTGATGAAAATGAGAGGGTTCATGAATTTGGCTGAAATGAATGGTAATTCTATTGTTTTGTGCCCACAATTATTATTATTTGGATTACCATAGTGCCTGAGGCTATGTCTACACTAGCAATTTAGGTCGACTTCAGGAGGCTTAAGTCGACCTAAATTACTCCATGTCTACACCAGACTTTCATTAAGTTGACTTAAGAAATTCCTTAAGTCGACATAATAAAAGCTTAAGTCAACTTAATAAGAACCACCCATTAGGTCGATTTAAGCCTTAAGTCGACTCCTTAAATTGACTTAAGGATGGTGTGAACATGGAGTAACCCTCAAATCAACTTTATTAAGTCGACTTAAAGTTGACTTAACAAAGTCAACCTAACTTTCTGTAGTGTAGACATTAAACTGAGAGCTTTATGGATCCAGGACCTCGTTGTGCACAAAATCAGCTTTTCAGATGTGAACATTGTTTTTTGGATCGTGACAAACAGTGATGGGGAGGGGAGTGGAGGAAGGGAGTGAGTGGAACTACAAAGCTTTGCTGTTCTACTGTGCTTCATAAGAAGTATGATTTTTGGTATAAAGCTTTGCTCCTGAATATTAGGAAATAACAGCTATTCAAGTGAATATACTGCATTTTGGAGTACTGCCTCTTGTAGTTGATGATGCCCTCAAACTGCTAAGCAAGTGGAAGTCTCATCTTAGCGCATATCAATAGCTCATTGATGTCAAGGGGAATCTTTCCAGTGAATTCAGTAGTAAATAGTAAATGAGGAGAGAGTGATTGATACACTAGACAAATACATATCTGCTCAAGTCATTAACACAAAGGAGCTGGGAAGGAGAATGCAAAACTTAGAATGATCCCCTCAAACATTCAGCTAATTAAGGGCCTGATCAGTCAAAGCAGTATTCATGTGAATAATCTTGTTGGTTATTGGATCAAGCCCACGGTATAACTTTTTCTCCACAGAACAGCTTTCACCTGGATAAACGTAATGTCAAATTAATCCATCTTTGTAGCCATGTAAAGACTGGGATTGTGACTCAGAACTATTGCACAGCACCTCCACAACTGGACGGTTTCCATGCGGGGCTCCCATCCATTTGAGAGTGGCTCCCCTAGGGGCAGATTTGCAGCTGGTGTAAATCTGCACAGCTCCACTGACTTTGACAGAGCTATCCTGATGTATACTGGCTGAGAATCTGGCCCATTGTATCTATGTAAATACAAGTGCAGTGTTCCTTCTTCTGGCTTATCATTGGCTCTCTCCAAATGTTCTGTTCCACACTGTCATATTGAGAGCAATTGTGGAGGCTCACCTCCCTAGGTTGCCAAAGACCCTGGAATACTCTAAAAACAATTAAATAAAGAGGAAGTTCTCTGGAATGGGCCCACCATCATGCCCAGATGAATTTCATCCCACAAGTCAAGGTTCACTATAATTGAAACCGCTACCGCATTTGTACATTGCATTGTACTTGAAATAATTGTGGACTTCCATTTCTACTTCACTATAAATGGAGTTTCTCTATATCCAAGTTTGCTATAAATGATTTTTATAGTATTTTATTCCTGTCAGTAGTGAGGGTTTAGGTTTTGCTATTCCTTTTGCATAGTACCATAAGTAATATAGTTTTTAAAAAAAAATAATTTACTGAAGAGAGCAAATATCACAAAAAGTTTTAAATTGCTAACTGTTGTGTATTTTCCTTTTATATCACCCACATGATATAAAGGAACCACACAGGCCCAGTGGGATCCAAAATAACTATGTTTACTACATGCAAGGCCTAGCTACATATTATATAAAAAACTACTTTTAAAAGACCATTGATTGCAAAAATCAAGTATTTAAAAGATAGGAAACACCACAGTTACGTTTGTTCTGCTTACTCAGACATCTCCCATTGAAGGCACTGTTGTTCAGAATAAGAACTTCATATAGGAAGCTGCTCCACCTAAAATGCCATTGAAATTAATGCTGCTGCAAACAAGTCCACTTGTATGAAGCAGATTGTAGGATGAAGGTCTATTGTATAGAATGTATCAAAGTCATTTTGGGTGGAAAATGGATATTTATTTCACTTCCCTATATTTTGGGAATTTTCTGCTGAGAACAGATAATAAGAATTGCATTTGTAAAATATAGTGATATCACTTACGCCACATTAGACTTAAAAATAATGAGAAAAACAGTCATTCATTTAATTCAATTCTTTCTTTACCCTTTGGATCCCATTTTACATTTTTAAAGAATCTCCTCTTGGCCTGCAAAAAAGACAAAAGGACAGACAAATTGTTCCATATTCGTACAACTCCCAAGCACAAAAGGGTGTCAATGAAAAAGATGAAGGGAGAAATATGTAGTAATGAGTAGGTCCAAGTGTTGTGCATTCTCGGCACGGTTTTTTTATTCACAGTAATAAAGGAAGAACAATGGTACAGGAGGCCTTAGTTTCTGTCCATGGGGACCTTCATCTTTAATATAGTCTCTTAAAAATACATGCATTGCTACATTTTTCATTACCCTTAATTCTTTCATCAATCATGTTAATTTATACAGAAGGCACTTAATAATAGCTAATTAACACTTATGACTTTTGAAATTAAAAGACCTTTGGAGAGATTACTGCTGATTTGAGAAAAGGTTTTTGTTCCTCCCATTAAAGAGAAAGAGAGGGAGATATTGAAGATATGGCCCAGGCATTTGAGGGGAGCTTTTCCTCTCTTGCTTCACTGATCACACATCAAATGAAAACGGCAAAGGCCCACACAGAGGCAATGATGCTATTAGCCACCACTCCTGAAAGATGCCATTATTTTAACTGATTATTAAGCAGCATATATATTATTCAGAGTGACCTTTAAATAGGTGGAAATTAAATTATGATTTACTGGGGAGATACCTGTAACCATGTAATGATTATTAAAAAAAAGACCAAGTGGTGGTACATTGTTATGAAAATATGTTTTTATTACTATAAAATGCAAGTGAGGAGGAAAAGCCCTGGATTCTGACAGACAGTAAAAGGGCTTGCATATGAATAAACAATATTTCTAAATGAGAATTAGGACTCTTACAATGGAAAGTTGCCAATGTCTAATTCTTACCAATAGTATCAAATGGGTACCTCTTTCCTTTTATAGTATGGCATGTTTTCTTCTTTAAAAAACGCAGTTCTCCTCCCTAAGTCTCTGTGTTAAGGTTTTCTAAAGTGTTCTAAACCCGCATGATTTGCCATGCAAGTTTTGCATTCATGCTGTCGTTTCAAAAGTATTGTTATTTTGTCCCACCAGTAGATGTCTCCCTTTCCTGTCAGACGCTACAAAGTCACTCAGCTTTGCAATGTGCAATAATCTCTAGTAGTGATGATTTAGTATGAAAGTATTCCACACCCAAAGTAGCATTTAATTGTCTCCTTGGGTACGTCTACACTGGCAACTTAGGTCAACTTAAGGAGGCTTAAATCGACCTAAATAAAGCCATGTCCACACTGGGCTTTTATTAAGTCAACTTAAGCATTTCCTTAAGTTGACTTAAGGTAAGCTTAAATTGACTTAATAACACCTCATTTTAGGTCGATTTAAGCCTTAAGTCAACTCCTTAAATTGACTTAAAGCCAGCATGGACAGGGATTAGTGCCTAAATCGACCTTATTAAGTTGACTTAAAGCATTAAGTCAACTTAATAAGGTCAACAAGGGGCTATGTCTATACTAGAAAAGTAAGTCGACTTTGTTAAGTCGACTTAAAGTCGACTTGATTTAACTAAGTCAACAACTTTTCTAGTGTAGACATAGCCCTTGTGATTCTGCCTCATCTTAAGCATTCAAGAGCCTCTGGGTAGTCCACCTAATAAATTGCAGGGTTCCTCCTAGTCCTACATGCATATGGCCAGGATTTCTTTACTGTGAGGCTAGGTGGCAATCTGTAGCAAATGGTGATTACTGATGTATTTTCTCCATAATACAGGCTCATGCAATGTGAACTGCATGGTATTATTCATAAGACATATTTAACTTTTAAATTTTATTTTTTTTTAAAACAACGTGCAAACTCTGCAGCAGCAAGTAGTCCACATTTCACAGTGTCTCTTATTTCCATGTTTGCCTATCACTAATTTAAATCATGCGGGATGCTTTTCAGCTACAAATCAGACTTAATAAAAATCTAATCCACAGATGCAATAATAGGAAGGATAAAAAAAAATACCCAGCCTGATGTATTTATGAAGTTGATTGAGCATGACAATCTTTGTCTAATAATCTTATATGAATTGTTTTTGAGCTTTAGGGTATCATTTTAGCAGTGAAACACAACTGTACAAGACTATGTAGTACACAGGGAGATCAAAGTCCACATTCAGCCCATGGCATTGATTACCAGAAGTAAGTGGTAGCAATTAAAAAGAAAATGTATATACATCATAGAGACATATATGCAGGTGGCTTCAAATCGTTCTCTTTGTGGAATTTGATGAAATGGCTATTTTTGCACTGAAAACATATGAGCAATGAGATTTTGAATTGTAAAATGTTGTTTCACTCTGAATGGGTCCGCCAATTTTGTTCTGATATTAGCTCATTGTCCCTGAAAAAGAAATCTGCCCAGTGAATGGGTTACATAGACACAATCACTTCCTGACACAAAGTATGATGGTAGAGGTTTAAAAAATATTTCCATACTAGTGGAAATCCTTTCCGAAAGAGAACCAGAAACCAATTCAACTGAGCAAATAATGGATTTTTGGTTTGGAGGCCAAAATGAAAAATCTGAAAAGAAAAAATCTGATTTGATTAGAACTGAAAAGCTCCACCCCTTTGTTTCCATCCAAATTTTTAGTTGAATTGAAGACTTAAAATAATTTTGTTTTGGATTGATGAACACGTTTCAGTTTGACTATAAACAATTTTCCCTCCTTGTTATTCAGTATATTTTGAGTTGGTCAAAATGTTTGTCGATTTTTTTTTTTTTTTTTTTTTTTTTTTTTTTTTTTG
>ML685780.1:22350123-22418781 GCA_007922175.1 Pelusios castaneus
GTTTTTTTTTTTTTTTTTTTTTTTTTTTTTTTTTTGGTAGCTTTTTGGTTAGATTTAGCCACTCTCAGGTATTTTTCACTCTTTAATTTTTTTGTTTTAAAAGATTGGACAGATTTTAAAATGAAATGCCATTTTGAAATAGAAAGTTGAAATGAAACATTTTGACATTTTACATCAGGCTTTTTCATCTGAAACTAACTGTTAAATTTGACTTGAAATCACAAATAGTTTTATAGTTTATAGGAGTTTTACCCCTGCCACCCTCCCAGCCAAACTAAAAACTATTTACTGAAAAAAAATTCACCCAGCTCTATTCAGGATGTCATTGGTTTGGAAGTATATTTGTAAAACCCATGCCATTTCTATCATCTTCCTGGTATATATAATCTGAGAGAATCCACAGGTATAATTTCATTGTGAATGAAATTAGGATTCAGTCAAATTATTCATATATATGTCTTTAGTATATAGTATATAGTATAATGTGTGTGTGTGTGTGTGTGTGTGTATATATATATATATATATATATATATATATATATATAGTTTACTAAATGTAAAATAACAAGTATGATTACATACCATTTTGTTAATATTTTGGTTTCTTGCTTCTCCTCAGCATACAGAACTGCTAGAAAACAAACTATACTACCACTTCTCTGACCAAGAAGTTGAAGACACTGTATAGTCAGTGACAAAGAATCAAGGTGAAATCCTCTGGGAAAAAGTTTTATCACTGTGGTACTGTAAACAAAAGTGGCAGATATGGCATAAGTGTCACAGTCAATCCTCACTGGCTAATCAAGGTGACTTTCTGATCAAACCCCTCACATGATGGTATGGAGGCATGCAGAAAAGGCTTTTTGTCTGTCTCAATATGGGCCTGACCTAAAGTCTCTAGGGCTATGTCTACACTTGAAAGTTAAGTTGCAGGTCCCTCTGAGAAGGGAGCAGAAGCTTCCTTCTGGCCAGGACCCCCATGGGTCCCAGCGAGAAGAGAGCTGCGGCTCTTTCTCCCTGGGACCCGCGAAAAGGGGAGCCATGGCTCCTTTCTCCCCAGCATTCACGTGGGTACCGGGGAGAAAGGAGCTGCAGCTCCCTTTTTGCTGGGATCCATGAGCCACAGTTCCCTTTTTGCCGGGACCCACGGGTTCTGGGGAGAAAGGAGCCATGGGTCCCAGGGAGAAAGATCCGCGGCTCCCTTCTGCTCCCTTTTTGGAGGGACCCGCGGCTTCCTGGTGGAAGGGACCCTTGGGTTCCTTCTCAGCAGGGAGCCACGGCTCTCTGCCATGTCTACACTTGTTAGTTAAGTCGACTTGTTAAGTCGACTTAACAGAATCGACTTAACTTTCAAGTGTAGACATAGCCATAGAGACTTTAGATCAGGCCCATACTGAGACAGACAAAAAGCCT
This sequence comes from Pelusios castaneus, assembly GCA_007922175.1. Lineage (NCBI taxonomy): Eukaryota > Metazoa > Chordata > Testudines > Pelomedusidae > Pelusios > Pelusios castaneus. The sequence continues at coordinate 22,351,537 of ML685780.1, forward strand.
TTTCTGCATGCCTCCATACCACCATGTTGAGGGGTTTAGTGACTTTGGTCAGAAAGTCACCTTGATTAGCCAGTGAGGATTGACTGTGACACTTATGCCATATCACACGTGTTCCAGGGAGAAAGAAGTTGCATCTCCCTTCTTGCTGGGACCCCCAGGGTCCTGGGGAGAAAGGAGTGTGGCTTCTTTCTCACTGGGACCCGCGCCCTAGGTTGACTTATAGAATAAGTCAACTTAGGGTGGCCACACTGTCTTTAGATTGACTTAACGAATTGACTTAATTGTTAAGTTTACCTAAAGAGTGGTAGTTATTAAGTTGACTTAAGGAACTGCTTAAGTCAAGTTAATGAAAACCAGATGTGGACGAGGCTTTGTTTAAGTTGACTCAAGCTTCCTTAAGTCGACTTAATTTGCTAGTGCAGACATACCCCAGGTGTTTTCCATTTATCTCCATGGGCTTAGAATCAGGCCATATGTCCTGAATGTCCCAACTAGTTGGGGTAGGTGTGATATTCAACACATCAACCATGCACATCTAACCTTTTAAATAGTAACTTGTAAATACTGTATATTTACAGTTGTTGACTCAGCTCTGGTGTGACACTTGCATGTGACATCAAAACCATGTGAAAACTCCTTTGGACAATGGAGCTAGTCTGCAGCAGTCCCATTTTGTCCCTATTGTATGTTTTTCATTTTGTTTTTAAATCAGTATTTTATATAATAAAGGCCTGGCTTACATTGCTGGGAAAATTTGGCAGCAGTTCATGGGAGTTACACAAGCTACACAAAGTGGCTTGCGTAACTCCCATTGACTTCTCAACTCCCCTTCAGCATGGTGTCTTCATTGTGCTGTGCCACTTCAGTGACTGGTTTTACTAACTCAATTTGTGAATTGACTTCGCGTGTCTTAACTGACCACTCAGTTGATCTGGAAAGATCGATCTGATGGCAGAGACTTTGCTGCCATCGGTGAAGACATGGCAAAAGACATTTTGAACACTGATCCACAAATGAGAAAATAGATTTAAGTTGTCCCGACAGATTTTCTACTCTATGGTAGAAGCAGTGATGTTGATAGCAAGGCTGTATGGCAGGACTGGAAAAGTGGCAGGGGCAGTTATTGACCTCACATTAATGGGAACGGCCAGCTGATATTTAGAGACACAGAAATAACAACACAGGAACCCTCTGCAAGTGGTTAGCAGAGCACCGCAAGGCATTGAAATCTAACTTTGAAAGTTCTAAACGTCCTAATGAATGAAAGCAGCATTTACATTTTAACAATGTCACACATGTGTGCTACATTGCACTACCAATAACACACTTCAGTGGTATTCATTTTGACCTCAGCCTGTGTTATGACAAAGGAAATGATCCAAGCATGTTGTATTCTGCTGGGCTGAAGGGGAAAAAAGCAAACGCCCATCATTATGCGTTGGCCATTTGCTTATTAATGGCTACAGGAGTTACAACCAAAAGTTCCTCATTTTGGAATTTCATGTTACAAATAGATGTACTGTTTAAAATAAAGCCAATATGCTATATTGTATTGAATAGCAAATTGCCTGAAGAAGAGGAAGCTAAATATTGACAATATAATAATTTTCAATAGAATGAAGAAATTTTTTCCTAAATCATCTCTTCTTTCATGGAGCCCAGAGTACCAGGAGATTACAGATTTTCCCCCCTTAGCATCTCTGAGGGGAAGGACAAACATTTTAGTATAAGAATTAATAATACTGTTAACATTTTAACATAGTAATTGTTTATTGCATTAAGAACATAAGAATGGCCATTCATAGTCAATCTAGCCCAATATCCTGTCTTTTGGAAGTGGCCAATGCCAGGTGCTTCAAAAGAAATGAACAGAACATGGAAATTATTGAGTGTTCCATCTCTCATCATCCAGTCCCAGTTTCTGTCAGCCAGAGGTTTATGGACACCAAGAACATGGAGTTGCATCCCTGACTGTTTTGGCTAACAGTCTTTGATGGACCTTTCCTCCATGAACTTCTCATATTTTTTTTGAACCCTGTTATATTTTTGGCCGTCATAATATCTGTTGGAAATGAGGTCCAATGGTGGATCGTGTATTATGTGAATTACTTACTTATGTTTATTTTAAACTTGCTGCCTATTAATTTCATTTGGTGACCCCTGGTTCTTGTATTATGTGTGGGGGATAAATAACAACAAATAAATAAATAATACTTTCTATTCACTTTCTCCACATGATTCATGATTTGATAGATCTTTATCATATCCCTCTTTTCTAAACTGACTAGTCTCCATCTTTTTAATCTCTCCTCATATGTAACTGTTCCATATACCTAATAATTTGTTGACTTTTTCTGTATCTTTTCCAATTCCAATATATCTTTTTTTAGATGAGGCGACCAGAACTACATGCAATATTCAAGGTGTGGGGAATATTCAAGTAGCATGGATTTATACAGTGGCATTATGATATTTCCTCTGAGGGTATCTCAAAGCACTTTGCAGAAATTAATGAATTAAGCCCTTGTCCTGCATTTTACAATGGGCAAATGGAACCTTGCTTTTGCATGGAGCCCCACAGGGTTCAATGGGGGGAAAAAGAAAAAAAGATTATGGGAGAGAAAAACTTAATCTGCACTTCTTTGATTTACATAACACATAGGTTAAGATTAGTACCTTACATGACTTGGTGTGACAACAAGTGATGTCTCAAAATGTAATGTACCTACCGTCATGCCCTACTTTCTCTAATTTCTAAATAATGTACATTTATAAATAGCTTTAGGATTCTACTTTCTGGAAAAAACCTGGTATAAACATTTCTTAGAAAGTCAGAAAAAGAAAATATTTCTTTGTGTGGAGGGAAATAAAATCTAAGAATCCACAGATAATCAATCAACCCTGGGTATTTTGCTATATTATAAATCCTCAATGTCATCCTGAAAGGAAACATGTACTGTTGTGTATTGGATTATTCATTTCATTGCTAACAGACCCAGATCCAGGTTTCTGGTGTCAGAGAAATTACTTCACTAGTTGAGTCTAAACAACTTGGGTGAAATCCTAACACCAATTAAATCCAATGGCAAATATTTTCTTTCGGGTATCTCAAAGCACTTTGCAGACACTAATGAATTCAAATTCCACACAAAAGCTCATGCGATTAATAAATCTGTTAGTCTTTAAAAGTGCCACAAGACTCTGTTGACTAATGAATTAGGCCCTGATTATTGTCTTGACTTCAGCGGAGTCAGTATTTCACCTGCAGTGTTTGCTTTTTGAGGAAGAATCAGAACTAAATTTTGTGTTAGGATTTTATATATGCTCCTCATCACTATAAGCATCTTCCACATAAAATCAATAAAGCAATAGTGAATTCCCCAGAGATTTCATGGAGTCTCTGGAGCAACTCCTTTTCTGGAGCAAAAATTTTGCTTGTGATAGGTTGCTTTGTTTTTTGAGGGGATTTGTGGTGGGTAACTTGGTTGGGGTTTGGGAATAAAAGAGATGTTAAAATTGTGAGCATCACTTATTATGGGCAGCAGGCAGGCTTTTCAAAGGGAGAAAGGCACCCACACAGGCAGTCATTAAAGTGGTATTGTGAGGCTAATGACCAAGGTTTATCTTGTGGCAGCAAGCTAAAGAGGTAGAAGTAAGGGGTTCCCCAGAGATTCCAGACACCGTGAGTGGGCTAATTGCTGGTTCGATGCTATATGGATAAGCCAGAGCAGTTGTGGTATGATGCTGTAAAGAAGCAAAGGTAGAGAGATAGTCCTTTCTTGAGCATGGGGTTGGAGTGCCTATGGTTTGAGTTCTTATTGTTGTTCACAGAAGCAGAAATTTGTGTATATTTCTGCATTTAAATTGAAAACACTAAAGATTACCTTGATTCCACGTCACAGATTTCTCCTCCTGCAAAGCTAGAATGTCGGCTTTCTACTCAATCAAAGGGGCAACATTTATACTGTGCTTTTGAAAACCTGTTTTCCAAATTAAAAACAGAACTCTCATCCTTAAAGAGACATTACTGCCCCTTTGCAGATTTGGATGAGTGCACAAGCATTTCCAGCATGTATATGTTTTAAATTTTGTTTCTGCAAATACACCTGCAACTTTGAAATGCATTTTCTGCAGACATTTATTGCAGTAAAACTTAAACCCTCAGGTTATTTTGGAAAAAAGAAACAAAATGGCACTCCATTAGATACTATGGTAGGCACATTGCTGGGAGATTTGCAAAAGGCGCAGTTATCCTTACCACTCCCCACTATATGATAAGGATAATCACAACTTCACGTACACTGAGCCATGGCTGCTGTGTGTGGAGCCAAAATGCACGTGAATGTTCTTTCCCTTTGTTTAATTCTGTTCCATCAATTTATTTCAGAAGTTTGCATTTCATTTGTGTTTAATTTCATATAGTTTCCATGCACTGGATCTGTAATATGTAATAAAATCTATTTTGGGAACATAATGTATCATTATTTCACAACACACACTGTAGAATGCCTAGCAACAGCACTCACAGGATCAAACACAATGTAACAATTACAAAGTTCAGGCAAGCACCACAAACTTAATAGGTGCGTTAATAGACTGATATATTCATGGATGTACACCAAGAACCACATACTTCCTAACCTCCCCCCCAAAACTTCAGGACCAGGTAAAGCATATCCCCCAATACCACATTACTGTGACTGACTGTTGAAATACTTTTTTAAGGCCTGCCTCAGCCACATTGCTCTGCTTTGAGCTCCTCTAACAGCCCTTGTGTCTGGCTGTTCAAACCCAGCCGAAAGATGCTTCCCATCTACCCTGGCAGCAACTTTTCTTCCTTTGCCTCACAAATATTATGCAAGGCACAAGAGGCAGCTATAACCAGTGGGATATTTTTCTTACTAAGATCCAATCTTGAAAGTAAACAATACCAGCATCCCTTCAAGTTGTCAAATGCACATTTAACTGCCCCCTGCACCTGGTCAGCCAATAGTTGAATCTTTACTTGGTGCAGTCCATGTGGCTGGTGTATAGACTTAGTATATTGGTATATAGTCCAACCCCCTGCTCAAGGCAGGACTAACCCCAACTAAATCATCCTAGCTTTGTCAAGTTGTACACCACCTCCATTATAACCCATTCTAGTGCTTCACCAACCTCTTGGCTATGTCTACACTGGCAAGTTAGTTCGAATTAATAAAGCTTAATTCAAACTAATTTAAGCCATGGCTACACTAGGCTTTAATTAGTTCGAATTAAGGGCTTCCTTAATTTGAACTAATAAATTGGAATAGGGTATTCGAACTAAGGGTTAATTCAAACTAGTTAGTTCAAATTAACCAATGCGGCCGTGTTAGTTCAAACTAATTGCTTAGTTCGAACTATCTGGCCCATTCAACTCAATGCAATTCGCTAATTTGAACTAAATTTTTCTAGTTCGAATTAAGTTAATTCAAACTAACTAAAATTAGTTTGAATGAACTAATTTGAACTAACTTTAGTAAGTGTAGACATAGTCTTAATGAATATTTATTCCTAATATCCAACCTAGACTTTCCCCAATACAACTTGAGATCATTGCTCCTAGTTCTGTCATCTACTACCACTAAGGATAGCCTAGCTCCATCCTCCCTGGAACCCCCTTTCACATAGTTGAAGGTTGCTATCAAGTCTCCTCATTCTTCTCTTCTGCAGACTAAACAAGCCTAGTTCCCTCAGACTCTCCTCATAAGTCATCTGTTCTAGACCCCCTCCTCCCCCAACCATTTTTGTTGCCCTCCTCAGGATTCTCTTCGGCTTGTCCACATCTTTTTTTTGGGGGGGGGGGGAGGGGCAGAGGGGGCGGGTGGCAGAACTGGTCACAATACCTGTCCTCACCTGTACCAAATAGATGGGAATAATCACTTCCCTCAAACTGCTGGCAATGCTCCTACTAATGTAACCCAATATGCCATTAGCCTTCTTGGCAACAAAGGCACACTGTTGACTCATATCCCACTTCTTGTCCACTGTAACCCTCAGGTCCTCTTCTGCATACTGGCTAGCTAGCCAGTCCCCAGTCTGTAGCAATGCATGGTATTCTTCCATCCTAAGTGTAAGACTCTGCACTTGTCCTTGAATCTCATCAGATGCTTTTTGGCCCAATCCTCCAAATTGTCTAGGGCACTTTGCAGCCCATCCCTACCTTCCAGAGTATCTACTATTCTCTATAGCTTAGTGTCATCTGAAAACTTGCTGAGGGTGTAGATCACACCAATTTAGATCATTAATAAAGATGTTGAACAAAACAGTCCTACTGGTAAAAATTTTAAGTGTAGAACAAGCCAAATGAAAACAATCCATAGACTGCTCTGTGAATGGCAGCAATTTGTCCTATACGAAATCATCATGTTCCTGCTGCTGCAGTTTTTTTTGTGGTGCTGCAAATACCCGAGCAGCATGTATCCTGTGCTTAACAATGCTCATGCTAACAGTGCAGAGCTGTGTGGTCTCCACGCTTCTGGGCGAGATGGTGGACAGTGACAAGTCCCATGTGGGTTTGTGGGATTTGAAAAAAAAGCACAAAAATGTTGTGGGATCAGTTTAGCATTATGGAATGGAGAAAGTTGCATGGTGGGAAATTGACCCCTCACTCTCTGGCTTTATGCTGACATGATTTATTTGAAATGTAGACATAGCCTGAATGTGGTGTGTTATCTTGTTTAAATTCACACCTTGGGTTTCACCAGTGTAACTTTCTTTTTGTAGCCGTGACCTTAGCTAATAGATCCAACTAACATAGTAGCATTGTGAATGGACAGTCTTTGGATTATTTTTGTTTGGATAGGTCTACACTTAAAATTTTTACTGTAATTTTTTTACACAAAATATTTATATTGGCTAAAACTGTAATGTGGATGCCAGTATACCAGGATAAAGGTGTCATAGGCTGATCTGCACTTCACTTGTATCAGCAGAGCTGTATCAGTCAGGGGTGTGAAAAAAAAAAAAAGATACCCCTGACTAAAAAAAATGTGTCAGCAAAAACCCTAGTGTAGGGGTAAGATTTTCAAAAGTGCTCAGTAGCCGAAGCTTCATTTTCAAAAGTGACTTTGGCACATAGGAACCCAAGTTCCATTAAAATCTTTTCATGTTTTTCAGAATTTTACCCTCAATCTGTAGATTAGAAAGAATCTACCACCTTTCTATGATGGAGTTCATTTATTATGTTCTTTACATATGTTCACTGCACATAAGGGACAACACAAAGATCCACCCCCTGCTTGCCACAGAAAAAGCATTTAAAACACACTGGAAATGAAAACAAACAGGCAACATATTAGTAGCAATAAAATAAATAAAAACAATAATTAATAATAAACTCCAGACGAGGCAGGAAAGGGGTTAAACAGTTTGTACCAATTATTGACTACAAGATCTGCAAATGATTGCATAAAATTTCCCAAATATGCCTGCAAGCTTCTATTATTGATGTTATGCCCCGGGAACTGCACATATGGGTTTAATTGTCTAAACTGTTTTATTAATTAAATTGCTGTGATTTACCTTTCCCATGTTAGCATTTACAGTTTATGAAACAGCTCGTAATTAGAAAAATGACTATACTGATGTTGCTTGTTTACTTTGCAAGCGATACATAATAGTGCCACATTCCTCCTTTAAACCCACCCTCCCAGGCTACCTTTTTTCTAGCCCGATTAATAGGCAACTGCTGCTGGTGCGTTAAATTGCTTTTTAGGTGTGTGTGAGAGGAAGATAACTGATAGGGTAACTGTTTCAGCTGGAGTGTAAAACAGCATCCATTTTTTTCCAGAAAAAAAAGCTTGATCCAAAGCTCATTGAAGTTAATGGAAGTCTTTCTATTGCCTTAAATGGGTTTTTGGATCAGGCCCATGAAAAGAAAATCAGAAAATTTTTCTCCAGGGAGTATGGCTAGTCTAATAGTGAGCTATCTGACCACTCAAAACTCTGGTCAGGAAAACACTATTTTATTTTTGCAGCCCAAGGTATTTTGATTTTTCTTTAATGATTCATTTAATCACTTTCTAAAAAATTTACAGATAGATGCCTTGAAAGTTGTACCCATCGGGATGTATTCATATTAGAGAAAGTGGGGAGGTTTTGTGTACAATAATATGAAGAGTAATTGGATGGCTGATCTAGGAGTAGATGGATAGTACTGAAATAGTTACTTGGTTTAAATGATAACTTTTCTCTTAGACCATAAAGGTTATTTAAATTATAATTAATCTCTATTTAGAGCAGAAGTGTTTTTGTTTTTTGTTCCCCTCATAAAGGAAATGCTGAAGCAATATATTTTGAGACAACTAAGTATAGTTATTTTTAAGAAGAGAAGGAACCTGATCTGACCTACATAACATAGGCTATAAAATTTCACTCAGTAATTCCTATAAATACTCTTAGCATACTTTGATTATGCAGCTTTTTCCACAGTGATACGCTCTTTCATTACATGGGAGCTTTCGTGCAGATGAACTCCAAAGTATCTTACAAACTTTACTAATTCCATGGACTGTATAAACTCTGAACCCAATCCTGCACCAATTGAAGTCAATGTCAAGACTCCCTTTGACTTCAAAATGAGGAGGAGAACTGGGCACCAGAAGCAGTTACTTTAAAAAACATGACCTGGACATCATAAACACAGCTGTGCAGAAGTGCGGGCAGAGGAAGTGCTATGTGTATTGCTTTGTTTAGGATAAGAAGTAAATGGATTCGTACATTTGAGGGAAACTTATCTTTCAGTGAAAGGTTGACTTGGAAAAGCAACCCGACAAGAATTTCTAGCATAAATATATAAAAAAAAAACCAAACAAACCAAACCATTCCCTCCCCCCCAAACACCAAAACAAAACAGGAAACCACATTTAAGGTAAGAAGGTGGAAATAGAAACCATGACAGCATTACACGTATGTTTCTGACTGCAGATAGGCACGCCCCCCTTTTCTATAGACAAAACAAAGCCAGTTTCTTGCCTATTTAAAGGGCTATTTGTGCTACCGAGACAGAACAAAAGGGCTTTAAGACTGCCCTAAATGTGTTCACCCTTCCTCAGAGCACAAGGACATGAGTGGGGAGTGCTGCACTCTGGCTTTCCTTGCAGGTGTTAATGGTTGGCCCAAACCAGGGCAAGTTACAGAGCCTCAGGGCTGGTGACTCTAATTGGTAACAGGGGCTGCATGGAAGCAGCTCCTGGCAGCCTCCCTTGTTTGGTGGAACACAAAGCTGTATTAACAGCGATGACTTTTCCTTCTCTCACCCTGTGTGCCTAGTTGAAGGCTGGGGCCATCACATGTGTGCAGTTATTGTCATTAAGGACAGGGAAAATAAAGAAATGATGTGAATATAACAGCTGGAAGTAGAGTGCCCAAATGTCCTGATTCGATAGGGACAATCCTGAATGTCAAGGTGAGATTAAGGGGACATAGGCTACCCACATTTGTGTGGCCCCTGGCCTGGGGCACTGTTCTCCTCCCCCACCTGGGACCCCAGCTCCCCCTGCCTGGGGTGCCAGTCCCCACCATTGTGGCTGCGGCACTCCCAACCCCAAACCAGCTGGTCTGCACCTGCTGGCAGGTGGCTGTTGTTCTGAAGGTGAGGCTAGCCAGCATGGCACAGCCCTTCAGGGTCTGCAGCGCTGGTAGGTCACCACTCCAGGGCCCCCAGGGGGTCTGTCCTGCTCGCCTGAACCACAGGGTGCTGGCACAGCTGCCTGACAGCACTGTGGACCCTGGAAGGCCACGCTGGAGTCTACCCCGTGCTGGCTGGACCCACACCGGAAGCAGCAGCCACTTGCTGGCTGGCCCTGGCCCTGCCCCCCAAGACAGGCCAGCTGGTCCAGGGTGGGGAAGTGCCCCAGTTAGCTGTGGCCTCTGGACCCAAGGCTGGATAGGCAGGATTTTAGGGGCTGCAGTGTGGGGTCCCCCTTCAGGCTGATGCTACAGCCCCTATAGCTGCTGTGTTAATCCGGCCTTGCTGATAGTCAGGGCTTTTTCTTACATGTGCCTATTACCCTCCCCACCAGCCTCTCCTGATTCTTTGCACTTGCTATCTTGTCACTTTAACTGGAAGTTCTTAGGGGTTGATTGTCAGCTGCTATAAATTGTCATAGCTTCACTCAAAGGAGCTCAGATAATTTACACCAGCTGAAGATCTGTGCCTTTGGCTTAAAGGTAACCTTTTATGGAGTGTGGGGTGGGGTGTAAACTCCACACAAGTGTACAAAGGGTTAACAGGCATCTGAGCATGCTAGGAGGGTGTGTCAGGCTTGATTTGTTATCACACCCAGCTGGAGAGTACAGAGCTGGGCCTTCTTCAGAAAGGACTGGAAGAAAGAAAAAGTTATATCTATAGGAAAGATCCAGGAGCAGCCCTTTTGAAAGCGTCTCATGACAAGGAAGCTGTAGGAGGTAGCCTTCTAGGCATTAGCCTGTATTATTGGTGTTAATAAAGCTCTAGTGAAGTAGCTTGATGTTCTGTAGAAGCAAGTCCAGTGGGACTAAAAAAAAAAAAAAAATCAAACCTAGAGGGGTGAAGGTTGCTTTAGTTTGGGAGTTTTGGGGGGTATTTTGCTGTGGGGGAGTCTAGGAGTTTGTTACTCTGAGAGGGGAGTGGGGCTGCAGAGAAGTTCAGGCTGAGCAGAAGATGTTTTGTTGATAACTAGTTGTGTTTGATGTTGGTATTCCAGAATGGGTGAGACTTTAAAGTGACCTGGTTGGAGAGCTGAGTTATGAGAAGCTGACAACTGGATACCTGTGAGGGGAGGAGAACCTGCTATGCCATATACAGCTATGAGGGGATGTTACTGTTGGCGAGTGCACTCTTCTCTAGATAGCCCTTGATTTTTGTCAGATTCAAGCTAAAACAATAGATAAGAGGATGGAGGGTAGCTTCTCAATGTATATGAAGGATGTTGACATGAAAGTAGAACAACTTTTTTCTTGCAACCCAAAAGATATAACTATATTTTAAAAAAGAACTGAGAAAAGGTAAAGTGATTAATAAAATCCTACCAGAGTGGCATGTGGTGTACTTTCCTTGGGAGAATGGTAGCACTGGTCTTCACTCCCTTTCTTGAATCATTTACTCATAAGCTTAAGTTTGTGAAAAATTTTGAGTGGGAGATGGCCAGTACTTGATTAAACAGATTTCTAGCTCCTAAATTAGAGACCTGTTTTTCAAATGTGCAGAGCAAAGCAGTTTCCATTCAGTTCTGAGGCAGTTGCTGTGTGGACAGCACTCTTTAAAAACCAGATCACCTGTGTAGGCACCTAAGTGTGGCAGTCTGTGGAATGCAGGCTTGAGCCTCAAAATAACTTGAAAAAATATAAAAATTGGTTTGACTAGTAAAAGCTGCTTCCCTTTAGGCCTCCAAGTACAAGATAAATTTCTCTTTCAAAGCAAAAGTAATTTCTCACAGTAGAAATATTGCCAGTCCCAGGCCAAGCTCTTCAAATGTTTAAACCACTCCTTTACTGTGTTGGGCATGTGGTTGTCAACAGCAAGGGAGAAATTTAGCTAAGAGAAGTATTGATCTGGATGCTCTCAGTAGCTGAGGCCTGATTATGTTCTTATACTTTCGTAAATCAAGATTAACTCGTTAAATCAATGGGACTGAGCCAGTATACATTGGAAGGAAGGAAGTCGAAATCAGGCTGTTTTCTAGTGCTATAAAAGATGCCTTTAAGCAACAGTAACCCTCTATGATCCTCTGCACAATCAACCTGAACAAATCAATTGGATAGTATTCCTAACAACACGTGCAGTCCCTCAAAATGCCCTGCTTGCTACTTTAGACCTCTTTCTGGTTCATTTTCTAAACTCTAGTGCACAAGGATCAAGCTGGTTGGACATCAGGTGGCTTGCTCTTTTACGAGAGAATCCAAATGCTAGAGGGATGCACCTTAGGCCTGTGAACGAAGAGTTCTTTGACCCTTAGTGCACCTCTGTAATGCTGGTTTGCAACTGCAGAAGCTCAGCATATTGTGTATAGTAAAGCTGAGTCTTGAAAAACGTGCAGTTATACTGTTCAATGGTACTAAAACAATTCACTCCTCTGTAAACTTTCTCCCTATGGCAACTACAAATCAGTAACTAACTGGGAGAGAAAAAAGGCATCTTTGCATTAGAAAAACACAAACCTTTTAGCAGTTGCTGCCATTATAATTCTAGCCCCCTCAAAACAATAATATACTCCACCATAAGACAGACTTAAAAACCCACCATACCACTCAAGGACTCCTAATGAATGAAATAGTTCAGTGCTCAATCTTCAATTCCCCCAGTACTTTGAATGTGGGTGTACAGGAAACTTGTACTTTTAGGTGGTGGGTTGATAACTGGTGGTATTAATAACAGTATCCAGTGCAAAAGCTTAGTATCAGATATGATCAATTATTCCTCTGGTGCTGCAAGTCCCATTGGGTGCATCTACACTTACAAATTAAGTCAACTTAAGGAGGCTTAAGTCGACCTAAACTACTCCACATCCACAACTGGCCCATTGAAATTAAGGAGAATTTCCCAGTGTGACTTCATTGGGGTCAGTAAGCTCAACTTTCCTCTCATTGTGCTATTTTGAATAGAGTCAGCAATATCATTTTTTTTCCTTCTCCTGTATACAATGCAGACTCCTGGATTTGATAGGATCTCTGTTCCTGTGGCCAGAAATTTCAGTTGGGCTCAGCCCCCACACTCATGGCTAGATTTTCAAAACTTAGGACCAAAGACAAGCCACCAGTGGACAGATCCTCAGTTGGTATACATTGTCATAGTTCTATTGTATAGCTATACCGACTTACACCAGCTGAGGATCTGCCTCCTACTTTTTAGGTATGGTCTACACATTGAGTGAGCTCTTTTGAAAATCTGCCCATTGATATTAGAAATGGAATTGCTGGATGTTGGGAACTTTTGAAAGCCTGGCCCTTTTTTGATACCTAGCTGAGCACTTGGAACTTTTTTTTTTTTTTTCTTTTTTGGAAATGCAGCCTTATGTCTGTCTGTCTCTGTCTATGTGAAATGATTCCTATACAAATACCATTATAAAATTATTTCCTGTAAGGACAGTACAACCTAATATCAGAATATCAATAATTCTTTATAGAGTGTTTATAATTATTTTGTTGTGAGATATACGTATTAACTGGAATTATACCTCTTAATGCTCACTGTGTACATATGTCATGGTCAGTTTTTCATTTTCCAATTATACATCCTGAGGCATATTAGTGTAGTAATATTTGTACAAAGTAAGCAGGGTGTGAATACGGGGGTGCTTAGTGTCACAACTATACCAATGGTCAGATTATAGTGCATCCCTATTTGGTACCCTGGAAGGGTGAATTTGTGTAAATCTACTCCTTGATTTTATCTTTTCTGACAATCTTAATATTACCCAAATGACACATTTTATTATAACATTTTTTTATTAAGTGCTAACCAAAACCTGTATTTCTCCAGAGCACAAAAGGGCCACTACTGTGAATTTGTCATTAACATGCTAAAGAGTTATGCTCCAAGAATAGTGTGACCTATTCATCTCTATTTTAATAGAACTCTCATCTAGAAAAATTTGAAAGTGGTCTTTGTCAGACACAGATAGTGTTCATTAGAACACTGAAAGGGGTTCATATGAAATAATATTTTGTACTTCTACAATGTGTTTCAAGCAACTCAAAGCACTTTGCAAATTAATTAACCTCACTGCACTCCTGTGAAGTAAGTATGAGCCCCTCTATGTCTCAGGTCTTGTAGGAAGTAATGTCTTCTAAATGGGGGAAACTGTGGAAGTGATTTGTCCTAAACTTCACTTTGAACCAGTGGGAGAGCAGGGAATGGAACCCGGGAGTCCTGACTCTCATCTATCTGGACTCAGGGCTGGATCAGAGCTCCTGAGGACCTGGGGCTGCCCACTCTTCTGGGTCCCCCTGTAGTGGCACCCAGATTGGCCAGCTTTGGGGTCAGAGCAGTGCTGGGGCCTAGTGGACTAGCCTGTCCTATGTGTGATGGGCACTTGGTCCAGTGGGTGCTCTGATATATTTTTACTGGGCTTGAGGTGGTGCTGTCCCCTCAAGCGCAGGTCCTGGGGCTGCAGCCCTAAAGCCCCTTTATTAATCTGGCTCTGCCTGAACTACTGCTGGAGAACATAGAACACAGCTATATAGAGATAGCACTGAAGATTTGGAAAGGAAATCATGATGAAATTTTAAAAATTCGATTTAAATCATATTTTTATGCACCCAAATTTAAGTGGCCTGGTTTTCCAAGATACTGAACCCAGGAAGCTAAAAATCAGGTCACTTAGACTTGTGTGCCTAATATGGATTGAGGTGCCCAACTATATCCTCTTTGAAAATTTCGATACTATCAGAGTAAAAGAAAGAAATTGAAGTTTTTGAGTGTTACAGGCTTATTATCAGTTTGAAACATCTTCACATCAAGGCTTTGGTGCAATAGAAATAGGTCAAGAGTTTTCATAGGAGCACATCCAAGGACATACTTCTGACAGGAAAGGGCCCAAGCCTACAGGGAGCTTAAGCATGCTAAAAGCTGTGGGCTATAGTGGGTGACATATTTCTCAGTGTTATTTTCTACATTTTACATAACGGGCCATCTCTTTTGCTGATGTAAATTGATAGGGTGCCATTGAAGTCAGTGGAGTATTGCACACTTATGATGAAGAGAATTTGGCCCTAAAATCTACACTGTAGTAGGCAACCATCTGCTAACTTGTCTGGATGTTGAGGAAATGTCTTAGTTGTAGGGTGGCATAAAACTTTGGAATGAATGCCCCCATCCCTCTAATGATCCCTGACTTGTATTTCCTGTGTACCCTAATGTCCTGCTACTTGGCTCCTGTCCAAGCTGACTCAAGTCTTCAGTCCATGTTAGGTAGAACAAATATTCTTAACATATGCTCTTGCAGAATTTAAATAGATGTATAAAACCTCAATTATGCACTCTTCTCAGTTCTATTAAAGAAGCCATGCACTTGAGGGAAATAAATCCAAAAAGTCTCTGCTGGAAAGAATGGAAAAAGATTTTTCTCCCTTTCTATTTGTAGTTAGTTTAAACAGGGTTATGAAAAAAAGCAATTGCCTTTCATCTTTGGGACCACAGTTAAAATACAGATCCAAAGGAAAACTGTGAACTGCGTCCTCCCAGCTCACTCCATGTTCTTGACAGCTTTTCATATCACATTAACTGTATAAATGGGTTCAATTAAATTTATTAGGTCAGGACAGCATAGGGAAGTTCATTCAGCAGCTTTTTTTTTTACTGTCTGGTTAAGTTGATGTAGGTAACTTTAAATTCCTTTGTTGGTCATCCATACGAGTGGATTTGTGGGTGATACTGTGAATTATCTGTACATGGGCTATAGAAACAATTTTATTTTTAGATGGGGAGATTTTGTGGTTCATCTGTGTTCATCTTATTTGTATGTATGTTGCACACACTATCAAAGTCCTTAATGTGACACAAAACATGGACTAAGAAAGGTCCCTGCCTTGAAGAGGTTATAATCCAAGTGATATGAGAAACAATAAATCAGATGCACTTACCTTTCTCTGTGGATATTAGTAATGCTCAAGGTGGTGGATTAAGACTGACTGGTTTTAAGACAATGTGTTTTGAGGAGGAATTTGTGGGAAGGTTGGAGTCTACCTTGCCAGAATATGGTGGACGGTAGATGGAGCATTGACGAAGGAGCAGATATTGGAATACAAAAGGAGTGACTTAGTGGTAGTCAAATCATTCTATGTTAATGCTGTCACATTAGGATCTATTAGAGCCCAAAATAAGAGATACCACTTTCAGAAATACATAATGAGAATTTTCTCATTGACAGGCCTCAGGAAAGAGCCGGTGGCCTCTCAGTGCTTCAGTGATTGTGAACAAACGTATTCTTTTGATCACTGACTTTCAGTGGACTGTACTTTCGTAGAGTGAGTGCCAGTTGTAGGCAGTGTATGGTAAGTAAACGAGCATGTTTGATTGAAACTGAAAGAGTATAAAGCAGCGTATGCAATTGCTACATACTCGACTTGTTAGTCCAGTCATTTAAGGCCTTTCTCTACATTAATAATTTTGCTCTGTTTGCAACTTTGCCTTGAACATTTTCCAGTTTCTTTCCTGAGGTTAACTTGACTTTTCAACTGTCACTTTGGTTTTTTTCCCTGCCTTTTTTGTCTAATATAGAAAGTTCTATCATAGAAATGATTCTATATTGTTGAATCAAAGGTATGTGGGTGGTATTTTTCTGAAACTTCTCCTAACTGGCTTTGTGTATTGCTTCTACATCAGCTATTGGCATACTAAACTGAAATGTAACGTGTCAAATAAAAATCCAATATTTATCAGTTGTAGGCTTTGATACCCTTTGAATTTGGGGTTGCCTGACAACTAAAAGTGGGGTAGATATTTTTATGGACACATTTATTTACCCCTGAGGGTACTGCCACTTTTCTACAATGGAATGCCCAGAAATATAATCTGTTGAAATAACCAATGTGGTATAAAAGCAATAGATGAAACAAATATTGGCTTGTTTTCCTCTGCTCCTTTTATGGTTGAGTCAATAGATTGGATCATATTTGAATTTTTAAAGGTAAAATAAGTTCTCCAGGCTGTAGGGAATTGGAACACAACACTTCTGGTAGGAGAATTAATGCACATCTATACAGTAGAGAGAACGGACGTAAGTTTGGAACAGCCAGGAAGTCTGATGGGGAAAGGAAATGTGGAAAGAGAAGTAGAGTGAAAGAGGGAGATGAGTATTTAAAAAAAAAAAAAAAAAGGGATGGTTAAGTTAGTTTGTTTTTTCCAGTTGTTGACTCTCTGTCGTGACCCTGTAGATGTTTGAGGGTGCAATCAGACCCAGTGAATGGTTGTGTCACCATCTGACCTGTAATCTTGAGTGACTCCCAGTGCTTTGGTGTTGTAGTTCCCTACCTGGGCCGCTCACAACCAGTCCACCAGCATGCAGGTCACATCGTGAGTGTGTATGTGTACTAGACAGCGCTGGTTCAGCAGCTCTCATCCCTAGCAGCTTGACTTTGCCCTCACTTTGGCTTCCACCAGCCTTGGTTTCAACTATCAATATGACCCTCAAATTCTCCCAGTCCTGAATTTCCCTCACACCATGTGCTCTGCAATGTTCACACTACCCTGGACAATTTAGGTAAATAATATAGTTACTTCTTATAAAGAAACACAGACACATCACATCTTAACATAAGTGGGGGTAAATAAATCCTTCCCTTTAAGTACAGCTCTGAATTGTTAAAAATGGATTTATAAACAAAATATACATAGGATTAAGAGAGTTCAAATGTTAGGAATGAAGATAGAAAGTTAAAGAAAAACAAATCAAAATATGCTCCTAAACACCTAAAACTTAAGCAAGATGGCTTCTCTCACCAGTCACTTTTCTTCCCAGTCATGGCTGACTTTCCTTCAGTCACGATTTTCTGGAAAAGCACAAGGTGCTGGCTTCCCTGGTTGTTGTATGCGAAAGATCTTTGCATCATAGACTTCAAGCCTTGAATTGAAGGATGATGACTCTTACTCAGCTTTCGATGGTTTTTGTCCTCTTGTCTCTCTAGTAATGGATGCCCACTATGGCTTTCTGTCTTTGCTTATGTTCCCCAAAGTTCATGGACTTTGTTTCAAGAGGCAGGATCGACTTGTGCTGTTTTTACCCCCTGTGGGCTTCCCAGCCTCCTCTATGATTGCTGTGTAAATAAGGCTTCTCCTGTTTCTGATTCTACTATGCTTAATTTACATGAGACATAGATGGCTGTGGGCAGACTGTATAGCTTATTATCTATGTGTGTCCATAATAACTAATATAGTGTTAACATTTCACAATTATATTAAACTTCAGTGTGTCATTAACTTTCAGAAAGACTTCACTCTGTTCACTCTTAATTCAGCAATATTCTGTACAATCAGTTGATTCAGTTGCTTATCCTTAAAGTTCAGGCCCCTCGTCCCATCTCTATATGCCAGGAAACCTTTTAAATGGATTCTTCTGAAAACAAAAATGCTGATCAAGCTTCTCTTTCCTGCTGGGTATAGACACCAGACTATCTTCTCCCTACTTGTTAGCTTGATGGGTTTGTTTACTGCTTATATATAAATCAAGGTCAACATACATTTCTAGGTTTAATGGTTCCCAACCTTTTCAAGTGTGGGGACCCTTTTTAACCTCCAAACATTTCACAGACCACCCCATGCTACTAATGATTTTTTACAGAAATCTAATGTAACAACAAAGAAAAATATGCACTCGGTAACAATTTCTCTGGTGAGGATGTTACTTTTCTGTGGACCCCAGCCTCACAGACACCAGGGGTCCATGGCCCACCAGGTGGGAATGCTGGCTTAGGATAGACCTGTTTAACAACTCCCAATATATGGTTTACAATAGACGTATTTAACCACTCCTGATGTACCTGTTTACATAAACTTTAGTCATAATTCCAGCATGTAGTCATAATTCTTAATACATGTTTGCATACATATATCATGTAAGAATATTAATGATGATTGAGTTACAAGTCTCCAAATGATCTCACAAGACCTATTTTATAAAGACCATGTCAAAATTGTCAATAGCATGTAAAGTGTGAATACAAGGGTGCTTGGTGTTCTCCTCAGAAGTGTTTGGAGCCTTTCTTTAAATTCCTGTTTGTGATTGATTGTCACATACGAATAGATGCTCCAGACTGACTGATAATGCTAGTTTACTGCTTTGTCACATGACTGCTTTAGGCTGTTGCAATCCAGGCTATTTTTAAAGCCCATTTTACCAATAATGATCAGTTTCTGCTTACAATAAAGAGATAGTGTTTACTGTACATACTCCAGCCTGATAGCAAAATTATAAATAAACTTTAATGGGAAACACCAGGTCACTAAGTATTAATTTCTGAGGTGCAACAATCCAATTTAAGGGATGAATCAGCAGAGTAAAAAAGTCATTAGCCCCTGACAAAACTCTGGAGATGCTTGTCAGATGCTGACAGGACATTTTGGTAACAGACTTAAGGTGTCTTATTTAAAAAAAAAAAAGATGGGGGTTAAAAATTGATCTCTGGCAAGAGAAAAATCAGGAAAGTTCAGAAAGATAAATCTTGTTGCATTTGGCATAAAAGTGCTGCTTTTTGTATTTATATTTTTCTGAAAAATAAATGCTTTTTACATTATTAAAATAGCATGAAATTAAGTAGTAAAGGTCTTTTCTACTTCAGAGAAAAAATCCGGTCAGGACTTTGGCTGTAGGCCCAGGGGGGCTGCATAGGAGCACAGTAAGTGGAAGAGAGAGAGGGAGGGAGGAAACAGAATGTTTAACATTCAGAATTTGTCCACAGCTGATAATTTATTGGAACTCATCTGTAACAAGGCCTGGCACTGATTTATAAGTTGATTTGAAAAATAAATAAAAGTGATAGAAACCTGCATTCGGTTTTAATGATAGACTGTTGCAGCGTGAAAAGTAAGGATATGAAACATTGCAAGGAAATTAGATATTATGCCCTCAAGACAACTGCAGCTACCAGCCCATTAATTGTTAGATATTTATTATTAAAAATTTCTTTTCATGAGTGACTGCAGAATATTTGCTCTGTTAAAGTTGTTGAGTTCTGACATGAATGAAGTGTAGGGAGCTCATTTTTTTTGCCCCTCTGTGCGGGTGTGTATATTTGTGTGTGCATGATGAATCTTTACAGCACAAACACACAAGTGCTGCCTTTAAACTGACATAGAATAGGGCAAGGAATGCTGGGAAGTTTTGTTGCTGTTCTGTACCTTAACAATGAAAAGCAGAATTATAACCTGACATGCTCTTGCTGCCAGTGAAATCTACGGCAAAACTTGGGGAAGACCTTCCGCTGGTGTAAATTTTCATAACTCAGTGACCATTTATATCAGCTGAGGATCTGCTCCATTATATCTTGCATTTTTGCTAGAAGTTAACTCATAATGCATTTCATTAGCTGTGCAAAAACACTGTGGTGTAACTTTCATAACAGCTTGGAAGGGGGAAAAGGAAGGCATATGTTTTAAAAACTGGTTCATAGTAGCATGTTGACTTATCAAATTAGATGCTGCATTTTTATCACTGTTCACCAAGAGCTTTATAAAATAAAATTCAGCACCAAAGGATCTACAAAAATGAGAAACCATCAAATGTTTCCCTCCTCTTCTCTCTGATGCTGTGAATCTGCCACTGAAAATGACTCTTTAAAAATGCAATATGACTTGGGGAAAGATTGAGATTATGGAGATGGGACTGATGCCTCCTTAGGGCACTGGATGCGGAGTCCTGTTTCAGTGCCTCAGTTTCCCCATCTGTAGAATGTGGTCAGTACTTACATTCTCTTGCAAAGCACTTGGAGATTTAGAGATGAAAAATACTGTGCGTGGGGGGCAGAAATATTTGTTACTTGTAGTGCAGTAGCACATGTAACAAAGATCTTATGCTGCTCTTATTTTGTAACAGACTTGAAATTATTTTCATTATGAATAATAGAGCACTACTGTATTAGAAATAGAGAAGTAAGACAGTTTGGGCAGGAAATTTAATCCTGTCCTGCAATAACTTTTGGGATTGAAAAATGTTCTGATACTGAATTGGGATAAAAAAATCAATCTCTTTAAAATCTTCATGAACTGATTATCTGGAAGAAGAAGAAGGCAGATTGGGTCAGTCAAAATGTTTTTGATTTTGATAAGTTTCATTTCGGTTTTGACAATTTTTTGTATAAATCAACATTTCAAAGCTTTTAATTTTAAAAAGGTTGAAATTGGCTCTTTTTTGAAAACTTCAAACTTTGTTTTCCATAATTTTTTTTTGATTGAGACTTCATCAAAACTAACCCTTTCCTGCAAGCTATTTTGGTTTTTGATGAATCAGCATTTTCTGATGGAAAAGGTTCATTAGAACATTTCCAATCAGCTGTGTAAGATAAACTAGATATATATTAAGCCTGTTTTTTTACTTAGATCATAAACTGTTTGAGGGCAGTGACTACCTACCCTCATAGGTACAACACCTAGCACAATGGGGCTCCAAACATGATCGGGACCTCTAGTCTATATCACAATAAAAATGTAAATAATTATTCTTGTATCTCTACTTCTATTTTTTCTCCCTATTGACTAACTCTGTAACTTACCCCATAGTTCTATTCCCATTAGAATACAAACAGTTCATTAGAGTGCTTGTATTTTACTGGGGGAAATGTCAAAGGCATGGGGGGGAAATAGGTGCACAGCTCTCCCACAGAAAGCCAGTGGAGTTGGATGCCTAAATTGTCCTTTTAAAACTCTTCCTTTACATAATCAAACACAATTTACAGTTTAAAGCAAATCTATATTTGTATTATGTTTAGGCAGTTCTAAGGACAATGAAGTCTGGGAGGCCATATGTTTCATTTTCAAAATCTGGGTTTAAAAATGGAACATGGTTACATTTAATGTAGTGCAAAGAAGGCAGGCAACTATTAAAGAAGATTCACAGTTATAGGAGCATATTAGTGTTGAAATAGGCTCTTGAAAAGAGAAATTATGACATGAATTAACATACTCCCTCATTCAAATAATTTATTCCCTCCCTCAAGGCCTCACATCACAGCTAGAGCTAGGCAAATAATTAGTAACATTATTTTTTATCACTTTCACCTCTTTTTCTGTTTGTAAACAAGTGCAATGTAATTTTCTTAATTCAAAATGAGTTGCCAAATATCTGAAGAATTCCTGATTTGAAGCTTATTTGCTAATGGCTAGGTGCAAATACTAGCTAGTCTGTGTTTTGAATGGATGTATAGATTGTATGGTACCTTTTTTGTTCCCTGAGTGGATGAGGGGAATTTGTAGAGTTCGTTTTACTTTCATTCACAGGATTACAACTCTGAAACTTGCTTTCTATAAAATAAAATGAATTGTTTCTATGAACATTCTAATCCATAACTCGCTCACTAAGGTCTGGATTCTCAGTCTCAGGGTCACGACTCTTGGGGTAGTTGATAAAAGAGCCAGAAGAAGTATATCCATGGTTGGTTTTCTTAAGCAATTGCTCAGCTCTTGTCACCACCACCCTTCTGCCTGCTCTGGAAAGGCACACGGGAGGGACTCTGCTCTGTACATGTGGCAGCTGGGGGATTGAAAGGCTGTGAAATGAATTGGGGTCTCTGGCATGGCTATTCAGAGCACTATTTCTGGGCCACCAGGGCAGCCCTTGAAGGTATTTTTAAATTACATTTTTCATTTTAAATCAGCTAGACTCAGTGTGGTTATCAAGCTAATGAAATTCTCACATCCCTCTTTCTGCTGATGGGAATAAAGCATGCAGTACAGTGTCCTAAAACTACAACATAAAAGAGCAAATGAAATGGCACCACAATATAAGAGTAAAGGAGGAGAGGAAAGGCAGTTGTGTTGTTAAGGTGACAGTCTGGGGGGACTTGGGGGTTCTGGATCCAAGTCCCGGTTCTGCTACAGATTTCTTGTGTGACTTGGGCAATGTCTCATTTCTGTGCCTCGTCTGTAAAATGGGGATAGAGAGATTGTCTTCTCAATATTTCGGGGAAGGAACTGCCTTTTGCTATGAAGTTGTTAAGGGACTACAACATTGCAGCTACTCAGCTCTTCTGTAATAAAATTAATGGCAATCACTGGAATGTCTGAGTCTCATAGAAATCCTTTTAGGGCATCTATTATCCCGAAACCAAGCATTATAACCCCAGGAAATGCTGAATGTTTACACTTAAATGAAATCGAAGCATCTTAAAGTAAGAGATGTAGGTAAGGCACCCAAACAACCATGGTTCTGCTCTGTAGTGCACTGGTGAATCTATCCTGAAAAATGAACTTTAACTACACAATTCTGGTTAAACCATTTTTGTGTCCAAGGTCCCACATTAGATTAAACTGATTTTGTTAAGGACAGACTTTCCCCCTTCACACACCCCTCCCACCACACTCATCAAAGGGCAGATTTAAGGTTATTAGAGTTTATAGTGCTTTGTTTTGGGATACCTACAATATCTCTGCAAAGTTCTGTAACTCATAAATTACAAACAAGGGCTATGTCTACATTGGCAGTTTAAGTCGATTTAAGGAGGCTTAAGTTGACTTAAACAAAGCTGTGTCCACATTAGGTCAACATAAGAAATTCCTTAAGTCGATTTAATGAACCCTTAAGTCGACTCAATAAGAACCGCCTATTAGGTCGACTTAGGCCTGCTTAGGTTGACCTAACCCTACTTTAGGTCAACCTAAGCCCAGTGTGGACATTTAAGTCCACTTTAAGTCGACCTAAAGGCAGTTAGATCGAGTTAACAAAGTGGACTTAGTCCATGTCCATGGACAGCACTTTAAGTTGACTTAATAGGGTTGATTTTAAGTCAACTTAAAGTCGACCTTAAGTTGTCTTAACAAAGTTGATCTAACTTTTTCTAGTGTAGACATAGCCAAGGAGTCCTGTGGCACTTTTAAAGACTAACAGATTTTTTTTATCGCATGAGCTTTCATAGGAGAAAATCCCAGTTCGTCAGAATCTTTGAGGATGGGGAACTTTCAAAATGGGAGGAAAATAAATGCAGGAAACTGGGATTTTCTCCCATGAAAGCTCATGCGATAAATGCATTTTAGCCTTTAAAAGTGCTACAGGGCTCCTTGTTTTTGCTGACTTAAACTAACACAGCTGCCCCTTTGGAATTCTTAAATTACAAAATATCAAGCAAAATCTCAACCTTACTCCCTTTTTAACTAGTGTTTTGTCTGTATTTAAGTATTTTAAATTATTAAAAGTTTCATACACAAACACTAAACAAGAAATCCAAAGAATGCTATCAGGTAATATTTCTAATGATCTGAAGATACATTTGATTAACCTTTAGAATTTTTTAAATTCCTTATGAGAAAAGTGCAAATCAGGTAAAACAGACTGAATTTGACCCTTTATTTACAATTGACTTGTTGGTAGGGCCCTGTGCGGATAGGAAAAAGTGGATCCACATCCGATCTGCATCCACTCAGTTTCAGCCTGTATTAGATCTGGGATCTGCATATCAGGTTTTGTGTCCATCCGCATCTGCCCTGCCTCGCAGCAGCTCCTGCTCTAACTATAGAAGCAGAGCATCTGTCTGGCTGCCACAGCTTTGCTGTGCTGAGGCTAGGGATGGCAGAAGAGGGAGATTTCGGCAACTCCATGCAGTTCAAAGCCTCCCCTGGCTCTGATCTCAACAACTTTTATTCCACCTGAGCTAGGGAAGCCGGAGCTGCTGAAATCTCTCAGCTGTTCAGTGGCAGTTGCCAGTAATCTGATTGGGTGGCTGGCAGTGGAGGAACGGGTTGGGGGTAGCTGCCCATCACCAGCTAATTGGTGGAGTGTGGGGACTGGCCGCTGGGGCTCCTAGTCAGAGGCAGGACTAGCCAGTAAACTGAGCTCCTGTGAGTGACCTGTTTCTTGTTGGCTGGCAGACCGCAAGGAGAGCTGAGCTGGGATTGGCTGGAGTGCTTCCTTTGTTCCCTGCTGTGCTGTTTAACATTGCTCATAGCTTTCCACAGCTGCGGTAGAGGCAGCAGCAGCTAATGCATCCTGAGCAAATAAAAATAGAATCCACATCTGTGCTCCAATCTGCAACAATGGATCTGTGGATATCTGCATCCATAGATCTGAGGCGGGTACCTGCAGATCTGCAGGGCTCTAATAGTAGGCTGTGCTAGAGTGATGTGATGTGAAGGAATAACCCAGTCCTGAAATCTCAATGTCTTTGTGCTTTAAGGGCTTCCCCAGTGCTCCTGGCTCTGTTCCCTTAGCAGTGCTGAACATGATCAAAGGTGTCTGTGCTGTGGGTGTTCTCTCAAACACTGAAAGCGAAGCTGGTATGAAGCCATGGAACCTCTGAAGAAAAAAACAAATTAATGTGAATATGTAAATTCTCCAGAAGATTCAAATTGTATTAAAAAGTGCTGTAAAATTGGAGAGGATGCACTGACTTTTTCACACAAAACAAAGATGTTGAATCTTAGTGCAAAACACAACTCATCCTTAATTATGGAGGTACGTCCATACCTCTGCCATTTTTGTTTTTAATGGTCTTCGTGGGCCTCGATTTGTGCCCAAACTGTTTCTTTAAAAATGATTAATAGCTGTTTGTTCTGCTGCATAAAAAATGATTATGTCCTCTACAGAAAAACATGATTTTATTATATAGGGCTGTTAGAAAATTTCCCATCAAAACTTATTTGGGTAGAAAACAGGTTTTGACTGACCTAAAATTTTAGTGGAGTGTGCTTGTGCTTTTCATAAAGTTTTTTGACTTTTTGTCAGAAAACTGGAATTTTTTTCACTTGGTTTTTGGCCAGATCTTTTTTGGCTTTAATTTAGTTGACTTTTTTTTTTTTTTTTAAGGTTTGTGTTTTGAGGAAAAGTTTAAATTTTCCATGGGAAAACCATTATTTTCCCACCAGCTCTGATGCGATCAAATCTTGACATTTTGTAATTTATCTTCTGACCATCCTCACCCCAGAGTATCCAAGCTGTAGACACACAGTTGTTCTCTGGAATAGAATTTTTAAAAGTTACTTTTGAATTGGGAAACAAAACATACAGATTACTTAACGGAGCAATCAGAACAGCATCAACTATTGCAAAGTATTTGTTTTTAAACTATAGACTGATTACTATTTGCCTGTACTGCTAAAGAGAGAGGGATTCAATTCCTTGCTTTGCCTTAAACTTTGTAAAGCATGTTGGCCAAGTCACTTAATCTCAGTGTTTGCTTCCTATCTATATAATGGTATAATAATATTTCTGTACCACACGAGTGTGTTGGGAATAATTCAGTCTCAAGATGGTGCACAGCTACTTAGTTATCTTAATTACTTGTGTACCTGACAAGTAGGTTGGCCATTCATGCACCCCCAGAATACTGGCTTATCAGCATGTGAGGTCCTGCTGGCAGAAGCTGAGCGGAGTAGAGAGATCTTCAAAATGGTGTTTTCCCCATCTGATACCAGAGAGAATCATGTCTGGTTTTGTCTCAATACTGAATGACAGACAAACCTTAGAGAAGGAATGTCCATCTTAAAACCAGATGAGTGGCCTGCTACTGACAAGTAAACTCTCTGGTACAGACTCTAGCGGTTTGTAGGTGATGCTGTGTTCAGCACTGCAACATATAACTGATTTAGGATCCTAACTTGCTTTTTAGTTGAAACCTCATCATATCACAGGACAACAGATAGTTTTTGCCTGAAATAACTTAGGTAACAGATGAACTGCTGACCTTCCCTGTTGTGGCAATATTGAGAGGCTGATGTGTTCTAGATCAGGCTGTTTGCTGTTGTGGTGAGTCTTTAGACATCTGCCATTCCTTATTACAGAAGGCTGAGGAAATAACAGGTCACCAATCCAGCTGAAGTGAGAGAGTGGATAAAAGGTTAACTAAAAAGATTTGCTAAGAATGCTCATCTGCAGAAAGCCCAATTACTGAAAAAAATTGTGAATGAAAGTGGCAGTGATTAAAGCCACTCTTAAAAACAAAGAAACAAAAAGCCCCCCTACTATTGCCAAAATGAACAGAGCATTGAAAGAGAAGACTTGAATCAGTGTGGGAAGGTTGAAAAAACTGACCCATTTACTAAAGGGGTAGCCATGTTAGTCTAGTTCAGCAAAACAAACAAGGAGTCCTGTGGCACTTTCAGACTAACAAATTTATTTATCGCCTGAGCTTTCACAGGAGAAAATCGTCAAAGCATCTGACGAAGTGGGATTTTTCTCCCTTGAAAGCTCATGTGATAAATTTGTTAGTTTTTCAAAGCGCCGCAGGACTCCTTGTTTGTTTTCTGACCCATTTATTGCTGCTTCTCACAGCTGGTGCTGTAGATCAGAGGAGAAGGCTCTTCCCTATAGCCCCACTTATTAGAAACATCAGTGATTGAAATGATGACACATTTCCCACGTCTGCATG
Organism: Pelusios castaneus; assembly: GCA_007922175.1. Classification (NCBI taxonomy): domain Eukaryota; kingdom Metazoa; phylum Chordata; order Testudines; family Pelomedusidae; genus Pelusios; species Pelusios castaneus. The sequence goes on from ML685780.1 coordinate 22,378,546, forward strand.
CCAGAGGAACAACACTGTATCCCATTGCAGCGATGCTAAACTGAGACACCAAAGTGCCACCTTTACTCCCCTTAGCTTGGAAAGTAGATTGTACTCGATGACTAGCTATACTAAATGATATGTTTACCTAATACTCTTATTTTTGTAATATTTTAGGGTTCATCAGTTACTTCTTCCCTTCCTCAGTTAAATAGTCATAGATTTGTAAGCGCTATCACGACTTTCCCCTCAGAAGTCTGTGTGCCTAGAACAGAAGGGCAAACACCCTGAACCAGAGGCTACAGTTAAAAATGGAATCGTATAAGCCTCTATCCATAGTAGAACTCCAGCTGATGTCAGTGTGGAACCACAAAAATACATCAAGTGGGCTAGGTCCAGCCCTCGACTGGGATTTGATACCATTGGCTTGGAAGCATTCTCCTTCCACCAAAGCTCTAGGTACACCTAGAGTGCTATAAGTGAATATTAAATAAAATATCCAAACTTTCAAGCCTGATGGATTTTTCTTTAAAAAGGGATTAAGAAAAGTGCCTTTATAAATGTAATTTAGCTGTCCTTTCACCTGTGGAGAAACTATACTCTTTCCATCATATGTGGCAAAAAAGCCCTTGGTCCAAAATGCTCTGCTGTATCTTTGCACATCTGCCACCCAGTTATTTATATAATTTTAACCTGTAGGTGCAATGAGCTAATGTTTTTTCTCTAGTTACTAATAGCTCTGCTATTTATAAACATATTTATACATACTGTAGTTAATTTTCCAAGTTATTGAAAAATCTGCTAACGGCAAAGAAATAGGTGGTGTGAGGATTGGTCATACAGTGCAAAATTAACTATTTCAGACTTTGTTAATCTAGGGCTGCTTTACCCCTATGCCTGGGAAGCCAAAAGGAGTAAGTGCTAGCTGATCTAGCCGCAGGCAGGCATGTCTGATTTGTTAAACTGAGATTGTTTTAATCCCAGGAAAAATGAAGCTTGATTATTGAGCTGGGATAGTTAGGACTCACTCACAGTTCCTCCCATGAACAATCGCGATCACTTACAACCAGATCTTGCCCTTGGTTACACAGTAGTATTGTACAAGTGTAACTGAGGGCAGAATTTCTAGCAGCTGTTAATTTTATATTTAAGGCACATAGTGCATTCCTCAACTGAGTTTTTCATATTTTGAAAATGGAAACTATTTTTTGTGTACAAAATAAATGATCCAGATTGTTTCTTACTCTGAGGTGGAAAGAAGTGAACAGCCCATGCCTTTTGATATATTTTGATGGAGCAGGAACGGGCATCCTCTGTGTGATCCAATCGTGAAGGTTAAGGGTGAATTTTCAAAGGTTGTTAGCACTTAAAGATGCAGATAAGCACAAGTGAGATTTTGCAGAGAAGCCTAATCTGTTTAAATGCTTTGGAAAATCCTGCTCAGTCCCTATCTGCATCTTTAGGCCCCTAAATAATATAGAAAGTCTGGGCCTTAATGTCTTGTAAGTTTCATGACTGAATCCTATTTGTGTATAGCACATGGATAATGCCCAAATAAATTCTATTAAATATACCTGTAATATCTAAAAACTAGGAGTAAGATGTGGGCTGGGTAATGTTTCAAATGCTCTGAAAGACAATTTTTATCATGTTGATAATTTTATAAAGGACCGGGATTGTTGGACTTTAATAGTCTTTGATCTGTGTTCATTTCATAGCGCAAACGCCCTAACATTGCACTTTGTTTTATTTCTGGTCGTCTAGTGGGAAGCAAACAGAGAAATTGAGATTGTTGTGAAAAACCTGTTGATCATAACCCCATGTGAAAATTGTTTAATTCTGAGTGTAAATACTTCCACAGTAGGGAACTACAAGAAATGATTGGAACAGGGGTTAAAGGTATTGGATTTGGGTTAAATTGTTCTCTTGCTACCTATGTGGTATTGATCTGTGTGAGGTGAAGTACAAGAGATCTTCACATATCTAAATTCTATTGCTGCAAGAAAAATTCCCTTTCTACATTTTGCTGGCAAACAGCTACCATGTATCTAGCACTACCTGCCAATATATAGTGAATGTGGGAATGGGGTAGGTAAAGTTGTATGACCCAGCTAACATAACGTCACTGTTAGCAACAGCAATATTTTCTGTGATAACTGAATATTTGTAGGCTGTCTTAACAAAGAAGCAAATCTGGCGCTGAATAAAATGGTGGTTGATACCTTTCCATTAAGATCACATGAATTTCAGACCATTAACTCATTTTGTATGGGCTCCTGAAATGCAGTCACAGGACAAACTTTTGTTCAGTAACAACTTTTGGACAGATTTAGACCAGTAATTTTGAAAATAAAAGGCTCTGTGCATTCTTCTGTGACAGCTAGAATTCTCACCCTCTTCAACTTCTTTCCATCATCTGATTAAAAGAAATGCAACTATACTTAAGTGAACCTTGTGACAGGAAACATAGAAAGTCAAAATTAAAGCTGTCATTCCCCCCTGAAATCATGTAGCATAGTACAAAAGTGGTAAGTAATTTAAACGTCCTTTTAATATCTAGGTGTAATAGGATTGAGCTGAAGATGGGGGTGGTCTGTTCTGGACTTAATTCCATGATTGTCTTTCAGAGAGTCAAGTCATCGGACTGGGTAGTCGTGTATGAATTCTAGTCTTAATTCTCCACAGAATAGGCAACTCTGGGCAAATTGCAGTCTCACTGCCTCCTCTTCCATAAAGATAATTTTGTTTCAGCACAATTTGTGAGATTAAAAGTGTTGATAAAGTGCTTGGGTTGTCAAGTAGAAAGAACAATATAAATGTCAAAATTAAGACAGAGTATTAGGGAAATCTTTCAGTTAGTTACTCTGAATAGTTATTGACACTAGAAGAACAGCTTCAAGAAAGCATAATAATCCATTTAATTACTGACTTGACTAGTAAAGTTTGGATTTTTCCAGCTCCCCAGGCTATACAAATATAAACATGATCATGGTTAAGAAGAGTGAACATTCTGACCACTTCTTTTTAGACATGGCATTTTTAAACGGAGGCTGGTTTGTATGAGGGAACACTGGCAGAAAGAAACCCCCAACACAGGTCAATGAGGCAGGCACTCATCTCTATGGGCATCACTTTTTTTAATTGTTTCTTACCTCAGGTCTCATAGATAAAGATGGCAGATAAGAGATTTCAGAAAAAGGTTTCAAGAAGGTGGCTTGGTGAACTGGTTTTGGGAAAGCATTCTAAACACGATGGAAAGCATGAATGAAAACATGAAAAAGCTTGCAGGAGATGTGAATGAAAGGAACATTGAAGCTGCTGTAGTTGCCATAGGGTAGAAAATGTGAAAGGAGACAGTCAAAATTGTAGGCAGGGGTCTTAAAGTTAAGAAGGTAAAACTTGAAACCCAGTGCCAGAGTGATTTAAAGCGGACATGGCAGCATTGATACCACAATGAGAAATGAGTTTGTACTCCTAAATTTCATATTAAACATAGCCACTGCCTAAGTAGGTAAAGTGTGATGACAGATTAAATCTATGATGGTGTCAGAAAACGCTCAATGTGATTTATTTTTTGAAAAATAACTTATAGGTTTATATAAACACACAGAAACATTAGAATAATTAGTACCTTGGCAGAACTGACACAGGAAGATGACAGAAGTCCAGTTAATGGTTATTGATTACTTTAATACTTTTTACATACAAATGTGCCTAGGAAATGCAGCCTCACAAGGGAAATCTCTCATGGGAGAACTGGACCCCAGTTTGCAGTGGTGTATCAGTGGATGGCAGAACCCAGACCACCTGAGGTTTAGAATGAATTTTAATCTCATTTTATTGACATGTAGGTTTTTAGGATTAGTCTACCCATCTCAGACATCCTGTAAAGCAAAGTTCTGTGGGGAAAAGGAAGGAAATAATCTCACTAATTTTATGGCTGGATTGTAAACTGATTCAGATGGGGGCTATCTTTTTGTTGTTTGTGAAGTGTTTAGGAGAACGGATTCCTACTTCATGACAAACTAGTAGGTGCTAATGCAATACAAACAATAAACTTTAGTGACTTGATAAATACCATTTTATGAACAACATAAGAGGAGAATGTTCCAAAAACTAAGCCTTAAATAAAGAAGAGTTGAAGGTTTGTAAATTCTCTCATCCACTTACCTTATAAAGCTCATTATAAAATGGTAATCCACTGAAGTGAACATTCCCTTAATGTAATTACACTATAGTATAAGTAGCATTCTGACTATAGGCTATGAAATTGAAGCAGACCATGACTGCTGGCAAATTATGAGTTTCTCACTTTTATGAAGTTTTCTCTTACATAAGTCAGTTATGTGAGGGGGAGGGGGGAATTAATGAGTAGTAAAACTCACACCTATAAAAATACCAAAACCCCTTTAACTTTCTTGAGCAACTTTTAAGTCCATGATATTACTCTGCTTACACAGTATAAGGGAACAATTGAAAATTCCAGAACACCTATAATATAAAGCAAGCAATTCTGAAAGTCAACATTTTCTAATGTGTAGTCCCCTAATCCAATCTTGTATAAAATAATTTTTTAGTCTGATTAATTCCATTATCACTAGACACCTATCATACAGTGCAATTTCAGAACAAATGCTGATTAAAATAAGATACAGAGTGCAGGGACTATGTTCTGAATTTATTTTAAAGCCACTAATTGGCTCCTAATCTTTACTGAATCAAATTTAAGACTTATCATTTTCAGACTCCACCTTCACTCTCCCACCCTGCTTATCTCCCCCTTCCCAATTTTCATGTAGCCTTCTAGCTCCTCCTCCTCCCTGCAACTATTTGTCTTGACTGTCTGCTTCTCAGGACTTGCCTGAACAATCACTCAGCTTCTGATAAGCTGGGATATAGACTCATAAAATCTTAGGGTTGGAAGGGACCTCATGAGGTCATCTAGTCCAACCCCCTGCTAAATGTAGGACCACTCCCACTAAATCATCCCAGCCAGGGTTTTGTCGAGCCAGGCCTTAAATATTTCCAAAGATGGAGACTCCACCACTTCCCTAGGTAACCCATTCCAATGCTTCACCATCCTCTTAGTGAGTTTTTCCTAATATCCAACCTCGACCTCCCCAGCTGCAACTTGAAACCATGCTCCTTGTCCTGTCCTCTGTTACTACTGAGAACAGCTTAGCTCCTTTCTCTTTGGAGTACCCCTTCAAGTAGTTGAAGGTTGCTATCACATCCCCCCTCAGTCTTCTCTTCTGCAGACTGACTAAACCTAGTTCCTTCAGTCTCTCCTTGTAAGTCATGTGCCTCAGCCCCCTACTCATTTTCGTTACCCTCTGCTGGACTCTAATTTGCCCGCATCCTTTCTGTAGCAGGGAGCCCAAAACTGGACACAGTATTCCAGATGTGGCCTTCGTAGTGCAGAATAGAGGAGAATAATCACATCCCTCGATCTGCTGGCAACACTCCTACTGATGCAGCCCAACATGCCATTGGCCTTTTTGGTAACAAGAGCACACTGTTCACTCATATCCAGCTTCCTGTCCACCATAACTCCCAGGTTCTTTTCTACAGTGATGCTACTTAGCCGATTGGTCCCCAGCCTCTAGGAGTACATGGGATTTTTCCATTCTAAGTGCAGGACTTTGCACTTGTCGTTGTTGAACCTCATGAGATTTCTTTTGGCCCAATGCTCCAATTTGTCTAGGTCTCTGAATCCTGTCCCTGCTCTACAGCATGTCTACCATTCCTCCCAGCTTAGTGTCATCTGTGAACTTACTGAGTGTGCAATCTATCCCATCATCCATATTGTTAATGAAGATGTTGAACAGAATCAGCCCCAGGACAGACCCCATGGGCATGCCACTCGTTACTGGTTGTCAACTAGACACTGAGCCATTGATTCCTACCCGCTGAGCTCAATGATCTAGCCAGTTTTCTATCCACCTTGTACTTCTCTATCCTGCTGCCAAGAATGCTGTGGGAAAACATATCAAAAGCTTTGCTAAAGTCCAGGTATAAATGAATGAGATAGATCAAAGCACACTAGGGAACCTCTAGTATGAAGGAACAGGGTTGATGGACATGCAGGCCGCTGCCCAGAAGATTTAAACCCCAGGTTGCCAGAAACTAATGTTCATGTACAGAAGAATCATCAATCACCAGCCCCCCATCAATGTTGTGAATCCAATAGCTGTGGTTTAAAAGAAACGTTCAACGTTGTAAGACTCATAAGAGCTGGCAACAATGGGACCTATACTAGACTTTGAGGGTGTCAAGCTTGTGGACAAGGGTAATCCAGTTGATACTGTGTACTTGGACTTTCAGAAATGTTTTAACAAGGTCCTACATCAAAGGCACCTATGAAAAATAAGCAGTCATGGCATAAGAGGAAAGGTCCCTCCCTGAATCAGCACCTATTAAAAGATAAGACAACTGTGAAAACTGACCATTTATTTCTCTATGAAAAGAGGTAAATAGCAGGGTCGTCTAAGGATCTGTACTGAGGTCTATACTGCTCAACATATTTATGAATGATCTGAAAAAGAGGAGTAAATAGTGAGGTGGGAAAGGGTGCAGATGATACAAAATTACCCAAGATAACTAAGCCCAAAGCTGAGGGTTAAGAGTTACAAAGAGAACTCACTAACCTGGACAACCGGGCAACAAAATGGCATATGAAATTCAATGCTAAGTGTAAAGTAATATACACTGGAAACAATCCCAACTATACATAAAAAATGATCAATTCTAAAATACCCATCACAACTCAGGCAACCATGAGGAAAGTCCCTCTTCTCCCTCTCCCCTCCCCACCCTGAATACTGCATGCAGTTCTGCTTGCCCTATCTGAAAAAAAATATATTAGAAATGGAAAAGGTATAGAGAAAATGATCAAGGGTATGGAACAGCTTCCATATGAGGAGAGATTATAAAACTGGGACTATTTGGCTTGCAAAAAGAGCAATTAAGGAAGAGGATATGAGAGGGGTCTATAAAATCACAAATGGTGTGAAGGTGAACGGGTAAGTGTTTATCCCATCACATAAGAGAAGAACTGAGGGTCAACCCACAACATAGGCAGCAGTTTTGAAACAAACCTAAGGAAGTACTTCACATCACAGGCAGTTAAACTGTGGAACGCATTGGCAGAGGAAGTTCAGGCCAAAAGTATAACTGGGTTAAAAAAAAAAATTAAATAAATTAATAGAGAATAGGTCCATCAGTGGCTATTAGCCAAGATGGTGACGACAAAGCCTTATCTGCTGGATGCCTTTACACCTTGGACTGCCAATAGCTGGGACTGCATGAGGGGAGATGGATCACTTGATAACTGTCCTGGTCTGTTGATTTCCTTTGAAACATCTTGCACTTGCCCCTATGGGAAGACAGGATTCTGGGTTTGATGAACCATTAGTTGGACTCAGTATAGTTGTTCTTATCTTATATAAACTAGCTATTGTTCCCCTTTCCCTGACCTCTGTCTACTTTTGTCTGTCAGATTGTGAGCATCTTGAATGTCTGGAAAGCGCCTACCACATCATGGGTGTGTTTCAAAAAGCAACTCTTATTTGAATTGGAATGTTTGGAGTTAAAAGTTTTAATTTGAGGACAGAAGAGAAATTGTATGTTTTTAATATATTAACTGATGTGCTGTTACAAAACTTTTACTCATTGCTTTCTGCTAGTACAGTAGGCAGCAGACAACTCCTCTGAGGTGAGGTAATATTCCAGTCAGACACAGATCTTGATACTTTTTCATATCAGGATAAACAGCAATGTCTGCATGCACTTTTTAATATTTTTAAAAGCTGAATGAGAGGGGGAAAATCATTATTTTTCAGTCTCAAATTTAGACTTAACTGGATTTTGCTTTTACTAGATATGCCAATTATAGTAATATGTACACTGTTGAGTCTATCTAATCAAGAACTTAATCTGAATTTTTATTTAAAATGAAAAATCACAATATACCATATTCTAGCTCTTTCAACTTCAAAATTTCAATTTGGTCAATCAGTTGCTGATCAGCTTCCGTTAAGAGCTAATATAGTATTACTTTAAATAATCCCATTCCAAGAATAAAAACAAAGAACCACTAATCTGAAATCATCCACATCTGATATGAAAATGCCCCAATTAATCTTCTCTTGTCCCCCATTTGAAGCACAGTTTCTCAGCTGTCTGCCAGGTGTTGCTTTCCTTCAGTGGCTTGATAATATCTTCTGAAAATAGGCTATAACACCTATGACGAATTCAAGTTCTCTGAAGAGAAGGCTCACATAAAAATGTGCATGTCTAACCATCTGTAAGCAGACAACGTGCCTTCAGCTCCTTTGGTTTTAATAATGTTCCCTTTGGAAAGTGAATCATTTGAAGACTGTTCCAACAAAATAATTCCGAATCAAGACATGGCATAAAACCACTGTCTACACAGTTTGTGACAACGTCCTTGTCTTTCTTTCTTCCACAGTTTTGTTCCAAAGACCTCGTAGTGAAGGCAGCTTGATTTTATCCATATTCTTACTGTAAACATTGAGAAATATACCCAGAACTACTAATAATCCTGACCACACATACCTAAAGGAGAAAAAGGAAAATAAACATCGTATAACAGTTTATCAGGAATGTGCTAATAACATGCCTTGCATTCTACAAGACCATAATAAAGTGTCACGTTCTTGAGTCAGAAAATCTCAAAGATGATCTCGGATAAGAGAAAACCAAGTGTAGACCCAGCCAAGATGTTAGCTTGGATCTTTAATTTTTATTATCCTCATTGCTTCCTTTTTTGTAAATAGGCTGGAGAAGGTAATTATTTGCTATAGCTTATTATATGTGGACACATCATTTATTGTAATGGGTCTGAATAATATGAATGAAATAATCTCAGAATTAAAGTCCCACTCTGCTGTACACTCCTATGTTTTAAAGGGACTATATTTTAAGACTACAGCTCCTAAATGGGGTTCTCTTCTCCATCATCGTGGCTTTTTTTTTTTTTGGTTCCATTCATAAATTGTTTGTTTACTGTTAAGTTCTTTTACATCCTACACCTTTTTCAGAAGGACTAAATTACATGTGGGGATTTGGATGAACGTTTTGCTTACACTCCTCCAGTATAACACATTACAAGTACAGTGCAAAGTTAAATATTTTTTTTAATCCAGAAGTAATTAGGCTTGATGCAAATCATTCAGCTTTATCAATGTAAATGCTTTAGAAGGGTTTTTAGAAAAGTTTCCAAAAAGCTGTCAATATTGCCAATAAACTTCCAAGTTAATGCATCAAAATAATAGGAATTTGGTTATTAAAAAGTATTTTGGATAAGACTGCAAAGTTGTACCCCTACACAAAGAGACAATTGCATTATTTTACTAGAGAGAATATAGTTTTTTAGCAAAAGTTTTCTCTACAGAGTAAGCCCTCAAGCATCTAATTAATTAACTATTAAATGTGACATGTTGGGTAAGATTTTCTTAAACTACAAACCCAAAAACCTCTTCCCTTCTCACCCCCAAGATGTACTATGGATTTCTCTTATGTTTTGGGGGAAAAACAGAAATCATTCTCTCTGACATGATAATCATTAACCACCAGCCACTCAATATTTACCAAAAAACTACAACATTTGTAAGGGAAATGAGAAGAAAAACCATCAAACTGTCTGAGTAAGATTAACTGGTAATGTTATTCAATTTCAATGATGAAAAATCTGATTTTATGATATACACAAGTCACACAAGGACAATTAAATACTTACTGGAATGTGAACGGCTTTGCAAAAAACAGAAAGGAAAGCACAATGGTCATTGCCTTTCTTCCTGTTGTTACTGCAGAAGAAAAGCAATTGTTAATTGGATAATAGCTAAATTAGAATTAAATCTGTTACTAGGAAATATTAAGATAGGTTATTAAGGCCTGTTTATAGCAGGGAAATTTGTACTGGTGAGCGTCCCTGGTGCAAATCCCCAGTTTACTAAATACACTCAGCCAGCATCAAATAAGGCTTGCATTGGCATGACTTCTCCTGGTTTGAAGCTGGTGTAGCACATCCACAATGAGGTTTGCATCAATGTAGCAAAATTAGCAACAATATCACAAGTGCAGACACACCCAAAGTAACTGGACTCATTGATCCTAATGCTCTGACCGGATCACAGGCAGCATGGGAAAAAGATAAACCATCTCCGAAACAGTTGCCAGTAGAAATCTGAACAAGTATTATATATTTTTAAAACAAAATGAGTATAAAATTTTTAACGAGATTTAGATGTGCTGTGATGGTATTTACTATTACATTCTTACTTTTTGGGGTTACACATTGCTAGCATGGATATTTTGGTTTTGGTTTTATTTTGAAGGTGATAGCTTCAAAACTGTCAAGATTGTAAAAACCTATGTAAAGACATCTTTATATAACAGCATGCCTCAGTACAACTTTGGTCAGGAAACATGACAATGGATGTCAGAAGGCAATTATCAACTTTAGAAAGCACTTGTATTTCGCTAGTCTTAGTGTACCTGTGATCTTGTAACTTAAGAAAATCTGGGTTGTAACTGATGAGGGTATAGTTCGATTAACAGATTTAGGTAACACTACAAGCTGATGCATGATGCCACAATTTCCATAAATTGCATCAAAATATCACAAATAATCTAATACAGTCTACGTGATCTTAACACTGCATAAATACATCAATATTGGTTAGCAGATAAGATTTGTAATCAACAAGTGCAATAACTGCTTATACAGTAGTCAAATATGAAACTACTTAACAATAACTTTTGTAGCTGGTTTGGTAAATTTTAAACTTTTCCACGAGTGTTCCCTTAAACTAGGATTAACATGGGCAGAAGGATTCTCTTGCACCTTTGCTTATCTTCTATTTTTTTCTAATTATCTTTATATTTTAAGAAGTTTATGCACATTAAATAAAATGATTTTCAATTACATGAAAAATGAAGGAAAAAAGAAAACAATGTTAATTAGAAAAGTTTACAGATGAATAATTTTAAAATGGTTAAATTATGTGTTTTTCTAATTAAGATTATTTCTGTTTTCACCAAATCAGTTATGTATTAAAATATTTATGTAACCAATTCTTTCTAAATTAAGTGGATTCTCTTCTCTTTTTTCTAATTAAGCCTGATAATTTCTCACTTTAAAAGAAATAAAATTTTCATTACTTTCACCCCTCTCACAAATAAGGAAGAGTACAGGGGAGTTGGGGTGAAGGGGGCACTAGGAATCAATGTGATATTCTTTCAAGGCAGGGTAAATATTTTTTCCATTGCTAAAGGCTAAGTAGAAAGGGCTAGAGTGCTAAGACTGTCAAGGTTAGGCACAAGAATGACTGGGAAGGTTTTGCTATTCCATAGCATTCCTTAACAGAGTAAAATACTTTTTAAAACTGTTTTAAGGCATGAAACAACTCCTTCTCTGTGCTCATTTGCAATCAATACATAGAGTGAACCTGGCTAAAAAAGCGAAACTCAGACTACTAACCTGGAAAACTTGATTAAAACCCATTCATAATAAATTAGATAATACTCTGTCTAAATTGCTCATGTTCCCCCTCTACTAACATAAATGAAGAATATTACCTGACAGAAATCATCTTTTGGGGCACAGGGAAGGGAAGAAAAGTTCCCTGGCATCCGTCTACCTCCCCCTGATCCCTTGTGATTGATGTCTGTAGTTATAAAAAGGGGGTAACCTGAGGAAGGAATGAGCCTGACATAACTGTTCTTGCCATGCTGCTATCACAACTGTATAAACTACAGGAGGGTCGGGGGCACAACTTACTCTTGAGAGATACAGACTAATAAAATTTTTACCCTCTAAGTCTCTCGAACAGTTCCCTTGTTTTGAACAGATCTGGATATGACTATATCATTGGCTATGACAGAGTATTCATTTAAAAAGATTTTAGAAATAAGAATATACAAAGAAGTTGGGGCGGGGAGGAACACAATCTTTCTTTTTTTTGTTAGTCATTTAGAGTAACCCTAAAAAGGTCTTTTCTCCCCGTTCCCATTCAAAAGCAAAGACAACTTTGATGTGCAAGCAAGCTTCTGTGATAGCTTACTTACAAGGTCACAGTGGTACAGGTAAATGTTCACTCAGACATGTAGTTTTGTTGTAGCTAGTTATACTACATTAAAGTAACACTATATACTAAAATAGGTCAGCTCGATGACAGCTGAGTGAATACAGATGCAAACCACAGTAAATTGGTACAGATAATCCTGAAATCATGGTTTTTGTCGTACTTGCCATTCTAGCAATACATTTGATTTACAAGTAATTTAAAGCTTTAAAACACGTTGATGAGTAAATATTACTCCTGAAAGCGGAATCATTCTCCATTAAGAATGTTAAGCAGACAAAACCCTTATAGACTAAATCTGTGGTTTTCAATCTTTTTCACTTGTGGACCCCTAAAAAAACTTCAAATGAAGGTGTGGACCCCCAGGTATCTGTGGATCACAGATTGAAAGCTGGACTAAGTTAATACTTCCCTGTTGAAGAAAAAAATGCTGGTGTCCTGTGTTTTCATGTAAGGTGCATTTTCATGTAGGATAGCATGGATCATTTTCATTATTTTTAAACTGCAGTCCCTCTCCTCTGAGTAAGGGGAGGGAGGAAACCTTCACTGCTAGCACATTCTGTATGGTAGTTACAAGACAGAGTTAAGACTGAACTATTTTTTGTGTACCCATCACCCTGTTGCCTTGCAAAGACCATGCATAAGCAGATAAGGTTCCTTGCTCCATGGTACTAAGAGCCCAGCAATTTCTACATTTACGTAGATGGCAAATCTTTTGAGTTGGCTCAAGGTTTTCAACACACAACTATCCCAGGTGGTTGACTACTCAATATTCATAGCTGGGCATATTCTTGATATACTGTTTTGGGTGGGATCAGATGTTGAGAGACTGGAAATTCTATCTATGTCATGGCTGTGTCATTGCTACATGTCCATCTGGGTACAGACCTGTATATTGACGTAAATGGCATGGCTAGTGCTGGCAGATCTTCTCCTGACAGTGAGTGGAAATCACATGTTCATGCCATCTATAGATGATGCTATCAATGCTACTGATCCTGAGATCAATACTGTTGATGCTTCAGATTGTAAGATGATATGCCTTTACCCCAGCAAGACAGGACAAGGGGATCCTTAGGTGGTTTTTTCCTTTCTTGTGAAGCATTCCCAGAGAATATTGGGCATCTCCTCTTTCTGAATTCCGCAGGAGTGCCTAATCACCTTTCTTGCTCTTTGTAAGGGCTCTATGTTGCCCTTAGAATATTAAATAATTAGCTTAAGAACTTTCAGGTATTTAGTGCTGGAATTCACACTCTCCTTTGTTTAAAAGAGTTTTTACCTGTTGACCTCAGGGCATGCTAAAAAAGTCCATCTTTTTGTACAGGGTTTTGTGGTGGATGTAGTAAAACAAAGTTGGTGAAGACCGAGTTGAATTGGTGTTGTGGAGAGGGAGGAGTATTGGTCTGGCTTTTGCTTCTACTTGACTGTTTATTTTTTAAATTTCTGAAAGAAGGAGACGGATTGTTTGGACTTATTTATAGACAGTATTTTTAATGGCTGTCCAGACTGCCTAAAGCCTAAATTTTGTATGTATAAAAAAAAATTCTACAAATCTAAATTAATACAAGTCAGTTAGGTCAGAGACATGGGACTTCTTATCCTAAGTCTGACACCTAGAACTCAACAATATCTTAGCTTAGTCAGGTGAAGAAGCAAAATTGCAGGGGCTGAAATTTTGATTTTTTTTTTTTAAATCAAATCTGCAATGTACATTTATCACTGCTTTAACAGCATCCAACTACAAATGTCTGTAGATTCAAGGCCTTAAACACAGTGCACTATATTAATCTATTAATATGAGGAAAGGCTGCCAGGAATTTCTCAGAAGCTGGGATTTAATTTTTGAGAAGCATGATATTGCCTTTTGCACACCTGTGTCCCATTTTAATACCTTTTCCTTCCTGTCCCAAATAAGTCCCTGTCCCATTTTTGCTTCTATTTTGGTTTGTATTTCTGATTCCACAGATCTGTCAGGTGTATTCTTTATGGCTATGTCTACACTTACTAAAATTAGTTCGAATTAGTTAGTTCCATTCATGGCACTTGCTTAGTTTGAATTAGCGATCTCCATTGATTTCAATGGGCTGGTTAGTTCGAACTAAGAAATTAGTTCGAATTAACATGGCCACATTGGTTAATTCGAACTAGTTAGTTCGAATTAAGCCTTACTTCTAATGCCCTATTCGAACTTATTAGTTTGAATTAAGGAAGCCCTTAATTCAAACTAATTAAACCCTAGTGTAGCCATGGCTTTAGTTAGTTCGAATCAAGCTTCCTTAATTCGAACTAACTAGCCAAGGTGGACATAACCCATGTGCTTTGCAGGGATCCTGGTGTTCATATATTTGTGAACAAAGACATTCTAGGTGAGGGCAACCGGTTAGAAAGAACCATGAGGTTTCCCAATATACTTTGATGAAGAAGTCATGTTACTGAACTGAGGAAAATCGGCTCAAAATGAGAAGCAAGAGAGAGTCTGAGCAAGAACACTTCTTACAAGCTTGATCCTAAATGTCATTATATTTGTTTTTATATTAAAATATATTAAAATATGTGATTTGTTCCTACCTGTTACAGCTAGAAGGGCACCAAAGATTTTAATCAATGCTAGAACAAAGGATATTCCAAAATATCCAGTCAGTGAAAAAAAGAATGCGTAACCATAAGTCTGAACTGGATGCTGCAACAACAACAAAAAACCTGTTAGCAAAATGCAAAACAAACCCTGAGGTGTTGTAAAAGGAAATAAAACTAGACTTTAATCAACTGCGCGAGCAATAATAAGCTGTTCAACAATGCATTCATGCAAAGAATCTTATTTAATTTTCATTAAATAATGGAAAAATAACCAATTATTAACTCAACCCTGGCACTTTTAAAAAATTCACATACTTTGTAGATCAAGGACTTAAAAAAAAAAAAAAAGAAATTAATAACTAGACAAGTTTACTTGTACTCCAGATCAGAAAGTTATGTTAGAAAATGGCAAGACTTGCCATGGTATATTAACAGTAATCTTTCCAATGAAGAGAGTCCTCAGTACACAAAACTATTTAAACATTTTTTATTTTAAAGCAAGATGAATCAGTGTTTACCTTTGAACAAAATGTTACTGCAGGGCTTAATCCACTAGTGCATGTCAATCCCAGTAAAATGTACACAAAACCTATTGAATAAGAATACAAAACCTGGAATAGTTAAAAATAAAAACAATTAGCTAGTAATACTAAACAATTAAAATAGAAAATTAAATGCTTTCCAAAATGTGCCTGTGTTAATATACTTAATTTTAGATGACTCTGTAGTGCAAAACATCCATAGACAGTAGAATTAAAATAAGTATGAAAAATGTGAGTAGGGAATAAGATTGATCTTCCACTCTACAATACCCTATACAGGATATAATCTTGTATATGCGGGTAGTCAGTTACTAATATCCTCAGGCCAGATGTAAGAGTAGATACTTCAAATTCAGTATTTCATTGCTCAAGTAAAACTCTCTGACCAATTACATATATCTAAATATATGCAAGTTCCAAAGGGGTAGCTGTGTTAGTCTACTTCAGAGAAACAAACACAATCTGAGCCCTGTTCCAAAGGGGGAGCTGTGTTAGTCTATTGTAGAAAGACAACAGAGTCCTGTGGCACTTTTAAAGACTAACAGATTTATTTATCGCATGAGCTTTCATGGGAGAAAATCCCACTTCGTCAGACGCTTTGAAGATGGGAAACTTACAGAATGGGAGGAAATTAAATGCAGGGGAGTGTATGACATAGGATCAGGTCAGGCTGTAACAGCAAATCAAAATAGGTGTTAGGATTCAAACACTGGGGAACAGCACATAGAGGAGGGTGAGGTCAAATCACTTGTTGTAATGAGAGAAAAATCCATAGTCCCTGTTTAACCCCAAAACAACTGAGTCAAATTTGCATATAAGTTCGAGTTCTGCAGTCTCTCTTTGAAGCTGTGATTTGTTATTCATCTGTTTCAACACAGCTATCAACAAGTCATCAAGGGAGTGAGCAGGGAGATTGAAGTGTTCCCCTACAGGTTTTGTAGTGTTGCCATTTCTGATGTCAGATTTGTGTCCATTTATTCTTTGGCGCAGAGACTATCCTGTTTGTCCAATATATAAGGCAGAGGGGCATTTCCGGCACATGATGGCATAAATCACATTGGTGGATGAGCAGGTGAACGAGCCCTTGATGGAGTAGGTGGCTTGATTAGGCCCTGTGATGGTGTCATCAGTGTAGATATGAGGGCAAAGTTGGCAGCGTGGTCTGTTGCAGGGATATGTTCCTGCTTTAGTGTTTCTGTTGTATGATCTGTAGTTGCTGGTAAGTATCCTTTTAAGGTTAGGGGGCTGTCTGAACCAAGGAGAGGTCTGTCTCCTAAGGCTTGAGAGAGTGAGGGATCATCTTGTAAAATAGGCTGTAGACCTTTGATGATGTGTTGAAGAGGTCTGGCTTGGGGGTTGTAGGTGGTGACCAGTGGCGTTCTGTTGTTGTTTTTCATGGGCTTCTCCTGTAGTAGTTGACTTCTGGGTACCTGTCTGGCTCTGTCAATTTGTTTCTTCAATTCTGCGGGTGGGTATTGTAGTTTTAAGAATGCCTGGTAGAGATCCTGAAGGTGTCTGTCTCTGTCTAAAGGGTCAGAGCAAATGCGGTTATATCTTAGGGCTTGACTGTACACAATGGATCGTGTGTTGTGTCGAGGATGAAAGCTCGAGGGATGTAGGTAACTATACCGATCAGTAGGTTTGCGGTACACGGAGGTCTTTATGTGCCCATCGCTAATTTGCACTGCAGTGTCCAGAAAGTGGATCTCTTGTGTGGAGTGTTCCAGGCTAAGTTTGATTGTCTTGTGGAAATTGTTGAAATCTCTATGGAAATCTTCAAGGGCATCTTTACCATGGGTCCAGATGATGAAGATGTCATCAATATAGCGTAGGTAAAGTAGAGGTGCTTTGGGATGAGACGTGAGGAAACTTTGTTCCAAATCTGCCATAAAGATGTTGGCATATTGTGGGGCCATGCGGGTACCCATAGCAGTGCCACTGACTTGAAGGTATAAATTATCTTCAAATCTGAAATAGTTAAACTTAAATAGCTAAACTTGTGGCTGACCTCTGTGACGTGGTACCCACAACCATTTCAGATCTTCACCACCTTCAGGATCTCTACCAGGCATTCTTAAAACTACAGTACCCACCTGCAGAATTGAAGAAACAAATTGACAGAGCCAGACTGGTACCCAGAAGTCAACTACTGCAGGAGAAGCCCATGAAAAACAACAACAGCACGCCACTGGTCACCACCTACAACCCCCAAGCCAGACCTCTTCAACACATCATCAAAGGTCTACAGCCTATTTTACAAGATGATCCCTCACTCTCTCAAGCCTTAGGAGACAGACCTCTCCTTGCTTTCAGACAGCCCCCTAACCTTAAAAGGATACTTACCAGCAACTACAGATCATACAACAGAAACACTAAAGCAGGAACATATCCCTGCAACAGACTATGCTGCCAACTTTGCCCTCATATCTACACTGACGACACCATCACAGGGCCTAATCAAGCCACCTACTCCATCAAGGGCTCGTCCACCAATGTGATTTATGCCATCATGTGCTGGAAATGCCCCTCTGCCTTATATATTGGACAAACAGGACAGTCTCTGCGCCAAAGAATAAATGGACACAAATCTGACATCAGAAATGGCAACACTACAAAACCTGTAGGGGAACACTTCAATCTCCCTGCTCACTCCCTTGACGACTTGTTAATAGCTGTGTTGAAACAGATGAATAACAAATCACAGCTTCAAAGAGAAACTGCAGAACTTGAATTTATATGCAAATTTGACTCAGTTGTTTTGGGGTTAAACAGGGACTATGGATTTTTCTCTCATTACAACAAGTGATTTGACCTCCCCCTCCTCTATGTGCTGTTCCCCAGTGTTTGAATCCTAACACCTATTTTGATTTGCTGTTACAGCCTGACCTGATCCTATGTCATACACTCCCCTGCATTTAATTTCCTCCCATTCTGTAAGTTTCCCATCTTCAAAGTGTCTGACGAAGTGGGATTTTCTCCCACGAAAGCTCATGCGATAAATAAATCTGTTAGTCTTTAAAAGTGCCACAGGACTCTGTTGTCAATCTGAATCCTGTGGCACTCTTAACGACTAACAGATTTATCGCATGAGCTTTTGTGGGAAAAAATCCCACTTTGTCAGATGCTTTGAAGAAATATATGCAGTAGTTTAACTATTTTTATTTACAAAATTCAAGTAAATCTACTTATGAATTACGTTAACAAACCTCATTGTTAGCAAAGCCAAGCATTCATAAACATGGACATGCCAGAATTAAAGTTGCTTGTGCAACCTTAAATCAGTCCCTTTGTGCGTATACATCATGACAATCTTTAATTCCATGAGCACATTATCTTTTCCACAGAACCCCTGCCTCATTCAGTAAAAATGGACAGTGCTAACTACGTGGTTTGCTATTCAATATTTCTTTTTATCCTCCTTTTGTGTGCATCTGAACAATGCACTGAGTACAAAATTAATACATTTCTTCATGGGATTTTCTACTATGATCTCATAGTATCTTGGTTATTTACCAAGATGAATGAGTTTATTTTCACATCATTTCTGTGATGGATTTTTTTATCCCCACTGTTCAGATGGGGGAAACGAGGCACAGAGATTAAGGCCAAAATTGTCAGAAGTGTCCACTAATTTTGGGAGGCCAATTTCAGACACAAGGGTCTTAGTTTTTCAGAGTACTTAGCATTTTATGTATTTATAGAACAGCTCCCACTTCAGTGTGAGCACTCAGCACTTCTACGTGTCTGGCCCCACGTGTCTCCTCTGGGCATTGAGAAAATGAGGAACACATAATTACTGGCCATCTGAATAGTCTGGTTTAAGCAACTTGCCCAGTGACAAAGGAACTGGGTGGCAGAAGTCAGTGGTAGGTTAGCATCCCCACAGTGGAAAAATTGTAATAAACGAGTATGTGTGGACAGGCAGCGGAAACAGCAGGAGCTGGAGGAGCTGTAGTGGCTGCTGCAGTTCCCAGGATAGGGGCCAAGGAGCAGGTAAAAACCATCACGACTCCCACACTCAACCTGGAGCCTGCTCATTCCCTCTCCTGTCCCTCTGCCCACCAGGTGACAGAGGCAAAGACAGTAACATTCTCCAGGGCAGCATTCCACTGTCCTGACCATGAGACAGTCCCTTCTGTTCCCACCATAATCCACTGCTTCATTCACTATACACTTTCCAACTTTCTCAACAAATGAGGCAAAGGTCCTGTAGAAAACAAATTCATACATTACACAATCTTGAACCATTCCAAAAGCACCGTCCAGTGTGTATACAGAACAAGGCAGATGTCCTGCAGAAAAAACAGTATGAATCAAAAAGATTTTATTATAATGCATATGAACAGAGATGTCATGCAATCCTGTTTCTTGCATTTCCTAGTTTCTGAGTGCTTGACTTTGCAACCTTTTATCGTTTTAACATCTTTTTTAGATGACTCTTCCTAAATTCCTTTAAAAACAAACTTTTGAAAAACAAATTACATCATCCTGTAGAATTATATGGATCTCTTCCCCACCATAAAACATCAGAATAGTTCTATCCCACTGTAGCTAAGGGAGTATCTGCTACCAGTAGAAGTTATTTTGTATGTGGACCGGCCACTGCAGGCTTCTCTAGACATACTTTGCCAGTGGGTTTCAAAGCTATTTGTTAGACAGCAAAGCAATGTAGATTCTGCTGTAAGGGAGTGCTCTCTAGCTGGTTAGACCCTTCTGCCAGTGCTCTTATGACAAAGTATTAGGGAACCCTAGGTACCACTACCGTCATTGAATATAATTTAAAAGCAAATGTAGTTGGAGAAAAATGTTTTAATTTTTACAAAATATGGACTGCAATATGTTATTGAAGGAAACTGATAAGTATACAAGTTACAATGCCAAAAAGTTAACTATTAATTTGAATAAAATTCAGCAATAGCAATAGTTTTTGATTAAGTTAACTCCTATTATATATAGTCTTGTTACTCTGGCCTTGTTGTCTACTATGAAAATTGTATTCATTTTACTGGGGGTGGGGGGTGAAGCCTGCAAGGGTTCTTTCCACTTTGACTTACAGATTAATGGATTGGTTATTAACGTGTGTGTTTATTACCATTAAACACCAACTTTTTAAAACTCTCACAGGCACTGAGGCCCATTAACACTTTCACTTCACATTTATCTGATTAGCTGCAGATTCTCTCAGTTGGTAGAACTTTTTCAGATTCCTCAAGATTCTTCCTCCCCCCACCTCCACTATCTATTGTCTTCCTATATAACAATAAGACAGTAAGAGTACATAATGGTAAGATTACCAAAATGATTTTAATATTTCCCAATTTTTGTACTGGGAATCATTCTTTCCTCAAATCTTGTTGGCACTTGGGAGGACAAGGACTTTAAAGAGCTGATTATTGTTTCAAAAAGCAATGAAGAGTTTCTGGGCTTGATATGGATTTTGAAATCCCATTCTGCTTATTTATATAAGGCATTTAATTTTACAAGCTCTGATTATCTTCTAAAGTAATTTCTAATCAGGTTAGTCACAGTGTCTCTATTCAGTACTGAGGATAGACTACTTAAACTCTGATTAGGTAAAGTTTTAGTGGATGTGCCTCCGTTGACAGCTATAGATAATACAAGTTTTACCGAAGTTCAGAGGAGTTCTCTAATCAAACTTTTTGGCTGCATCTGCTGGTCCTTTTATTCTAATGTTTGTGCATCCCACTTTATATCTTTTGGGACTGACTAATATTTATCTAGTCAGCCTTCTAAGATTTTGTTATGTATTTGTGAAAAAAGACTAGATTAAGGAGCTAGGTATTTACCATTTCTGAATTGGAACCATTGTGCAACTTCATAGCTTTTTCCTGCACATTTCCTATAACCGCATCTGCACAGAGAGCAAGGGATATAAGGAACACACCTCCAAGAAAAGAGAAAGGGAAAATATATTAATTATCAAATAAATAAATTAAATAAATGAAATTCTCCACTCATCCTGTAGTGATTAGTGTAAGATGCTAGCTCAAGTAATTTTCACGTTGCTTATACTGGTTTAGACTAAGTTCTAGAAGGCAGGAACTGTCTTATTTTACACACATCAGCACAATTAGGCACCAACCCTAATGGAGGCATTTGTTCCACATCAGAAGTCAAGTACTTAATAATTAAACTTTAAGATCAAATTAATCTATTCTGAATATTATTCATGTAAAGTAATACTGTCCTGTTGGAAAGAAAATAAAAACAATGTCCACTAGATTTAATAAGCACAGAAAAAGAAGAAATATCATTAAAACAATAAAAGTAAAAGGATTCTCAGTGAAAGGTTTTAACTTCTTTCTGAACTTTATTTGCTCAGGTGTAAGATGATCGTGTGCTTTTATGTATATGTTGCAGTAACTAGCCACAACAAAATCATTACATTGCACATAGCTTCCCAATAACAAAAATTACTAACTTTTTACCATCAACGTTAACTAACATCCAAACTTTGTTTTTTCACTATTTTATCAAATAATATCTCTGCCATTCCAACAGTTAGAGATTAATGTTGGATACTCTTTGAAAACAGGTTGGAATCCCAGCTTTCATAAGAGTATACTATTAAATTAACTAATCGTACATGTTAGCAGTTAGTCATATCTATTTTCTTATATCATGACCATCATAACTACATGTGAGAGCAAAGAAAAGAGACAAGTAGCTAATGAACATGACATTATCTTAAGATTTCATAAGTCACTGCTAGACATTTTGTTGGACCAGTAAAAATAATTTAAGGAAGAATAAACTTTTCCTATTAGAAAGAAAGAATTCTTGATCCTTGAACTATTTGAATTGGAAAACTAAATTCCTAATTTTCTTACAAATTATATTGTCTCCATACTACATTTCTGGGCCTGTGCCACTTTCTAAGCACCAGAAAGAAACCAAAGGGGGAAGAATCCATAATTTATTCAATCAGGTATCATGGGGCACTGTTACCAGAATGGCACTATATGTGCCAAAAAATATCTCATGCCTGAGTGAACTGATAGGAAACCAGAGCCTATGTGACTTGACTAATTATCTATAATTCTATTTTAAATAATGTTTTAGGGGAACACTTGTGGAAAAGTTTAAAATTTACCAAACCAGCTACAAAAGTTATTGTTAAGTAGTTTCATATTTGACTACTGTATAAGCAGTTATTGCACTTGTTGATTACAAATCTTATCTGCTAACCAATATTGATGTATTTAGGCAGTGTTAAGATCACGTAGACTATACTAGATTATCTGTGATATTTCGATGCAATTTATGGAAATTGTGGCATCGTGCATCAGCTTGTAGTTTTACCTAAATCTGGTCAAGGAAGTCTTGAATCAGTTGTACTTACTACCTTTTTATATCATATCTACTATTACTTATAAACTATACTTTCTCACATACTATATCAATCTGTAGATTGAATCCATTACATTGCCAATATGGGTGTACCAATATAAAATAAGGTATTAATGCACATTAGCCAGTTTAATCTCATAATTTGATAGTTTTACTTAAAGGGACAAAAAGTCCAATCTCATAGAATTTAGATCTGAACCTGGCCCAAAGACGTCAGACATAGCAGAGTATGCATGATCTGAACCAAATGAAGTATGTCCTTTCTACTGGCTTACAGACAGCCCCCCAGCCTTAAACAGATACTCACCAGCAACTACAGACCAAACAATAGAAACATTAAAGCGGGAACATATACCTGCAATAGACCACTTTGCCCCCATAGATCTAATCAAGCCAGTTACTCCATCAAGGGCTCATTCACCTGCTCATCCACCAATGTGATTTATGCCATCATGTGCCACAAACGTCCCCCCCTCCTCCCGCCTTATATAGTGGACAAACAGGACAGTCTCTGCGGAAAAGAATAAATGGACACAAGTCTGACAACAGAAATCACAACATTAAAAAACTAATAGGGGAACACTTCAGTCTCCCTACTCACTCCATTGACAACTTGTTAATAGCGGTGCTCAAACAAATGAATAACAAACCACAGCTTCAAAGAGAAACTGCAGAATTGGAATTTATATGTAAATTTGACTCTATTGCCTCGGGGTTAAACAGGGACTATGGATTTTATTCTCATTACATCAGGTGATTTGACCGTACCTTCCTCTATATGCTGTTCCCTAGTGTTTGAATCCCAACACCTATTCTGATTTGCTGTTATAGCCTGACCTGATCCTGTGTCATATATTTCCCTGCATTTAATTTCCTTCTATTCTGTAAGTTCCCCATCTTCAAAGCGTCTGACAAAGTGGGATTTTCTCCCATGAAAGATCATGCGATAAATACATTTATTAGTCTTTAAAAGTGCCACAGGACTCCTTGTTTGTTTTACTAGTTCGTGTGTAAATGATTCTAACAAATCTGATTATAAACCACGAGGAGGAAATCTGACATTGTGTAGTGACTAGCAAGTAGGCAATATCATAAAACGAACAAATTCTTAGGAATTTGTTTTAAAATTACACTGCAAAGTCTAAAGTTATTTTGAAAGCCTCAAGAAGCTTAGGTCTGTAGCTCATTTTTCTTTTCACTCTGATTCCAGATATTTCAAATGTTAATATACATTCTGTTTCATAGGGTCACTTTTCCAGTGCTTTTTTTCAGTCCATTTGAAGCAGAAAAAATTACAAAATTATTAAAAGACAAGATACACCAAAGTGAGAAAATTCTTTAATGAGTCTCATATTGGCTTTGTGGTAGATTAATTCCACTGACTTCAAAGGACTTCCTCTTGGTTTACACTGGTATAATGTCAAAAATAACCCCACTTTTTGGGAAATACACTAAGTTGCCTTCTACCTCCATCACTCAGTTAATAAAATAAAACATCCCACTTCTAAACTTTAGACATTCCCATTCAGACAAAATTAGATGACCTGGAGAAAGGTACAGAGAAGTAACTCGCTCAACTTGCATAGCAGGTAAACAGAGTAGGAAAGAAATCAGACCCAGCCTTGTAAGTGAAGACTTGGGTCTGGTCTACATGGCTGTGGTGAAATACGTTCTCCTGTTGACGTACTTATGTCCTCACAGCACGGTGTCTTCATGCACGTTGAAGGGCTATGCTCTTTCACTGGTGCTACCTACCTCATTTTGGGGAGGTGGACCAATGCCCCTGATAGAAAAGCACTCTCCCATTGACTAAGCAAGTCTATTCGGACCTGCTCAATGAATGCTGCTACACTGATGCCTGTTGCCGCGGCAGTATAGACATACCCTCAGTCTTTTAAGGCTCAGTCCTGCACCGTAACCCCTCAGACCTGTTTTCCTTCATCCTTTTGTATGGTGTGTAAGATGTATCTTTGACTGAAATGGGTCCTAAATGTGTTAAAGGCAAAAGTAGTGCTGTTTGTAGTCCTATATTGAAAAACACTCAGACAATATACAGAAGACGTACTTACATCAAATTATTCAAGGTGTTAGTATCAACATGGCCCTCAATCCTTTGCTTTGTAGAAATGTATTTTCAAGCAAATAAAAACCAGACATTTTAAAATCTGATTTTAAAAAAAACCAAACCTCCATTTAAAAATAGCTTTTAACCATTAAAAATCATTGTAAGAACATATACCTAGATATTGTATTTCTTGGGATATGCATAATTTGGTGGGTGTCAGAAAGAACATAACCTCATGCTATACCCCAAAATACTTGTTTGTTCAGTACACATTGTCTCTTGTTCCACTATGTACTTACAGTAGATCCTATAATTTAGAGATGTAGCAAGCAAGTCATTTTTTCCAGTAGTAATACCCATTAAAATGACACATTAAAATGCCAACATAGGAAAATTATGACCAGGCTAAATAAACACCTGAATTCAGGCAGTCATAAATCATTACTCTTTGAGCACTGTACAACACTAGATGAAGTAACATTTCTGAAAATGAAAAAACTATCTTCCCTAATAAAGGGCTTATTTTGTTTTAAGGTCAAATCAAATTGGTTAACCAATGCCACAAATATGAAATGAAGGTTCTACAATGAACTGTCCAATAATTACTATGTCTCATCTGACTCTTCTGAAATAAAACAATTTCACCACTGATGGCCCCAAACTCCTACACTGTAGATACATATTATTATTATATTAACCTCAATGCTTTTTATATAGCACATACAACATGACATATTCATGGTTGCTGCATGAAACAACTTTGAATTTAATGATGTGGGCATTATTTAAGTATATGTAACATTGAACAGTCTTGCACTAGAACTGTTATTTAATATCCTTGTTATATTGCTTCATATTTCACATAATTTGGTTACACAATACTGAGAACATATGTGCAATTTCGGTTATGTACACTGTGTGAGATAAGCTTTCCAGAGCTGTACTGTTTAGAAAGCATGCACAGTTTTAAAGTAGCAGCATGGAAAGTAACTGAAAGGCTGATAGACTTGCTTGACTCAAGGGATTTTAATGGGGCTGGATATCAGTTAAGCCACTTATAAGATGGAATATAAAGAGGCCCTACTACTCTGTTGGAGACCGGTAATCTTGATTTCAAAGTTGGAAGCCCTGTAGTACTTCAGGTGCAGACACTGAAATGACTGCTTTGTTGAGTAAATATATTTGAGACATTGTAGATGAAGCACTGAGTTCAAGTTAGCTGTTTCTATTTAAAAGAGCCCTTTTCAGTCACTTATAACTGACAAACTTAAATTTCAGGGTAAAAGTTTCCAGTTTGAGTGTCAGAGCCAAAATTGTTAAATTTTTGGGTAAGAAAATAAGCAACTATGTCTTTATTTTAAAAAGCTGCAATTTTTTCTGAACAATTCCAGAGCTTCAGTGGGAAGAGGCAGAAACTTGAAATTAGTCCTTAGGTTAGACTGTTTTTTTGTTGTTCCAGTGAAAATTCCTTTTTATTTGGCTAAGCTACACAAAAATGTATGTTATGAATGCATAGCTATTTTCTTTTTTCCTTTTAAATTGTGGATAAGAATTTAGGAAGTATAACATCAGTTAAAAATATCTTCATCTATTTCTAACTTCTATGAAGAAACTATGTAGAGAGCACTAGTTCTCACTGAGAACTAAATCTACAGCAAATGTGAGGCAAAGAGAAAAGTTTACCAATTGCTAGAAATAAGTCTGAAATAATTTAACAAATCCTACCTTTTCATTTTATTTAAAGTATTTCAAAACGGGTCAAATGGAATTTTATCAAATTTCTCAAGGTATGTTTACTTCTGGACTGAGATCCACCATGAGATATTCAGCCCCAGCCCAGCGGTAATATCTGTGGAAATTATAAGACTTGATAACTGAGACCTAGACTGATAGTGTCTCTCTTCTAGTATAGCTATAGTACAGCTACCACAATGATATAACAAAATCTACCTTTAGTATAACATTGCAAGGCATTATCATCCAAAACTCGCAGAACTTTTATGCAATGCTCATTGTAGGCAAAACTAAAATTATGAAACCATAAAGTAAAATGCATCTTTACCTGTCAAGTTGAAATTTGGTGCAATTGTGCTGTCAGCTAAAGTAAACCATATTAGGCCAAGACTCATACACATTGCAGCAGACACATCTGCAATATTATAACGTTTTCCTATACCAAAAGAATACAAACAAGAATAAGGCCAGGCAATAGTCTTAATTTTCACTCCTTATTTGGGTAGGAAATGGCAGATAAAGGAAAAAACTCCCATTCAGTTCTTCACCAAAACATATGGACCCAATATCTTGCCTCTTAGTATCTGAGTAGAAGGTCTGGTTGCAACTCTCGACAGCAGCAGTTCCCCAAAACTTTTCCACACTATACATCGTCTTTCCTCAGAAAGTCTTGTGGGCAATAGCAGTTACCATTAATAATGGCCCAGGCCACACCTCCTCCCCTAAAGTGATTACATATCATCCCTTTGGTAACTGCAGTACTTACTTACATAGGAAAGTAGTATTCGGAATGTGTTTCAGTTACATTTAATGTAACATAAATAGAAACAAGACAGCCAGTGTCAGCCAGCCAGCTGCCTGTAGAACACCAGCAAAGACTCACCAGACCAGTTTGGGAACTGTTGCTCGAGAACTCAGCAATACCAGCCACATATATTTTTGGAGATCATGAGAATCTCATTTGAAAACATATTCCCTTCCTTCCCAGAGGCTACGTGTACCATGTACACTGCCAGAAAAAAAATTAACACCTATCTTTTAAACTATGTTCTCAACCTTCAAAAGAGCTAACACTACATAATCCAAGAGCAACAGATCTACAGATGTAAGTGGGAATTTTTCATAATAGATTCAATTAGAATTATTAAAATAAATATTAAAATATGCTATAATTTTATTTACATGGTCAGAGTTATGAACTTCAGTTTGATTAGCATTTGAAACCTATTTCCCGCCCCCCCCCCATGGGCAGAAATACAGTTTCCTGTCTGGTTCTACCCAAAACTTCCATTAAAGTTAATGGGATGCAGTATTTGGCCCTTCTGTGGGTATCTTCTAATAAGAATAACATTTAATAGCATACCTTGTATAAAGACTCCTCCTATCATAACAGGAATAAGTTTACAGCACTTAAAGATGACTTGAGTAGGATAATTCAGATATCCTAGGGAAGTATTTGATAAACCCATAGTCCCTACAGTTAGAAAGGCTATCATCATGTAGGTTTTGCCTGGGATTCTGCAAAATACAAATGTGTGAATCTTGAATCTTATGAGCATATCGTATTTCTAATAGGTGAGATGTACTGAGAGAAGCTAGAAGAAAGGGTACATTAGTAATAGTTTGTTGAAAAAAATAAGTCAAACTTTACTAAAATTTCATTAGTTTTCCAATTTGCAACTAACTCTAATGAATAATGCTTTCAACTTTATTTAACAATTAGAAAGCACGTCACAAGTGTTAAAGAATTTAACTCAACACAAGCCATCAGGAATTATCCCTATTTCACAGAAGGGAAATAGAAGCACAAAGGAGTTAAGCTTATTTCTCAAAGAACACACAGGAAACTGGGAACACCCCTATATTTCATGAATCTCAGTTTATTCTTTAATTACCCTTCCCTCATAATGACTATGTAACAGTTCTCATTGCAACCATTTCCATTTTCAACTGTCCGTAATTTTTGAAATGTCTGACTGTCTCTGAAATGAATTTCTTTGTGAAATTTAAATAAAAAGCTTTCCCATTTCTTAGTGTGCCCCTCCCAAAAAAAAGGGGAAGGGAGGGAGGAATGCATACCCCTCATTTATAAAGTAATTCATCTGCCTTTTTATAATTCCAGAGAAATGGATGAAGGCAGAAGCTGAGATATGGCCATGAAAAAACAGCCACTGAGGCGTGCTTTTGAATATTCTGGTGAATACTGCTGTCGATGTGGTGAGTTATCACCTGACGACACTGGCGTGCTGCACTTGAGCAGTACTTTTAAAAGAATTATAGGATTAAGTTTAGGAAGTGAGCAGTTAAAGGCCACACTGTGCATGTACTTGCAGCTATCTTAGCTGCATACAAAAAATTCAGTAAAGGGTGACAGTGAATGAGGAATGGTCTTGCTGGAACTCTTGTCTCATTCACTGAACATTTTGTAACACATTTATAAGGATGTATTCCACAAGTTTACAGATTTATTTTTGGTCAAAGTTATTAATCTCTCTTTAAGAATAAGGTTAAATTAACAATTCTGTATAATGTGACAAATCTGTCTTTTAGAAACACCTTTAGATTTTCTATAATTTATAATCTGTCAGCATTTAAAATATAATGCATGTTTCTTTATGAATTTGTAATTTAATGTAAAAGTGTATTTGGAACGAAAACATAACATATAGGATCCCAGCTGAGGATTACCATTGGTGGGGAGAACTGGGGATGTGGGGACGAAAATAACATGTTTAATTGTCAATGTCAAAAAGTTGACCAGGTCTGAGATGTTAGTGTGTGTGTGTGGTGTATGGAGACTGTGGCTGTGTTCCACAGAACACAAGGCACGGGGGAGGGGAAGCAAAATTTGAAAAGGAGTGTATTTTTAAATTCTCTAAAATCATAAATATTTTACTAAACAAGAAAAAAATATATAGTTGTCCTACAGTTACTGTGCCAAAGGAACTGAGACTCAGTTTGGTCAGAAAAGCATGAAACTGACTTCAGTCCTGCTTTTAAGTGCAAATCTCAACATAACTATGGACTCATTATCAATGTTTCCATAAATATCTAATAAATTATCAGAAACAATGTGTGATACAAATCTGAAAAAAAAAAAATGAAACTGAATAGAGGCAAAATTAAAGGTATGCTAATTGAAAGGGACTGACCTAAACACCTGCATCTGCAACCAACCTCAAAATTGCTAGGGTTCTGATCTCATAAAGACTTGCATGCTTGCTTAGTTTTAAGCATTGTGTGTTATCCCACTGACTTCAATAGGACTAATCACAGTTCTGAAAATTAGGCAAGTACATGTCCATACATTTTTGCAGCATCAAGATCTAAACCTGAAACACTACTCTTTTGCTTTCATAGTACAGTATGTGCAAAATAATAATGCTATATACTTGTTCTGTGACATCTGAAATATATGTACACAGCAGAGTAACTGAGTATATTAACCTGGGCACTCATATGTAGCATCATATCCTGGCATTCATTAACATGAAAAGACCAATTTAAAAGCTTCCTAACACAGCTTTAAGAATTAACAATATGTAGAACTTTTCAACTTTAATGTATTTAATCTTAATCCTCATTCCTTTGTAAGGCAGGTAAAATGACCAGTTTATAGGTGGGGAAACTAAGGCTGAAAGGGTAACTAAAGTTAAGTGGTCTTTCCAAAGCTCACTTTGTAGTGGGTTTGTGTAAAACCACCGGCTCAGAAGTTGGGAATTGCTAGGTACAACTCCTCCAGCTGGATCAGACCCTTAAGAGATCTGACAGTGTTTATATATTTTAAAAAGTCAAACACTGGTGCTACCGTTCCATTTCACTATTGCAACAGAAGTGTGTCATAATAAACAGGAATACAGGACACGACTATATGATTGAAAACTAATAGTGATGTATAACTTCAACTTCAGATCTACTCATCATATCATACTACATTTTAGTCTGTCACTATACATACAAATCAACTCAATTATCTGTGAAACAACAATATTCATACACCAAAAATTATGGAAGTCAATTTTTCAAACTGATTGCTTCATGCTATGTTAGAAAGTTCTGATCACTTAAATATGTTAAAGGATAAATCTCTTAAATACATACCGTCTCCTTTTATCCTGAATAAGCTGCAGTTCTATTAGTCCAAAAATGGAATAAAACCCAAATTGCACTAAAGTAAGGTACCAACCAAAGGGCTTAAAACCTTCCACTGAAAATATCAGTTCCTATTAAAAAACAAAACAAAACACTAAATCAAAACAATTAGCAGATCTATTCTTTCAACATGAGTATGCAATTCTCATGCTTTTAAGGTGCAAAACATTATGCAGAGATAACCAACTGCAGTATATATAATATAGAAATATTGAAAGGCAGCTTTTAAGTACTGAAAAAGAGGGCCACATTTACCGCTGATGTAATTCCACTTTTGTTAACTAAGTCATTCATCAGTGAATGGCATTTGGGCCATAAACATTCATCTAAAATTAGAGAGGGCTTCAATACTTTTAACTTGCTCTTCAATTAATTTTACTCAGTATTTGACTGTTTCCAGAAGCACTCTCAAATGACTGATGATAAATGAAAAAGTTCAAATTGTTAAATTTTATTTAAGAGAGATTTACTGGTAATTCTAATGTCTTAAGAATCCTCAGGCAATTAAAACAAAAGATTTCTATGTTATGGAAAACACAAACACTTCCTAAAGAATTATGTAGATGTATTAATTTTAGCCAAAGCTGGCAGCAAGGTTGATAGATCAGGCTGTCTAATTCTGTCTATTGTAAGACTCTGTTTTCAATTACTGACAAATTTGCCAAATTTAACTATTTGGGCTGCAATTTTCCATGTCAGGTGTTGCCTCAGGCTGTTTTTAAGTTTCAGAAATAGCTTTTCCCTTATTTGAGAATAAGATTGGGGAAAACACTTTGCTGTTAGAAATTTTTTTTACAGCCATTTCATTGAGATGCTCTCAACCTTTAGAGGACTAGGGAATACCTAAAGGTATTAATTACTTTACACAGAACACCTGATGAAAACATTCTCAAAAAAGCTGGTAACAGTGGAGGGAGATTTAAAATGCCTCAGTAGCAGCAAAGCTTCCAGATGTGCATGAACATCTGCTGCCACATTCCTGGAGGATTTGCTGTGGCTGGGGCTTAATGCTCCTTTCCCCTCTGCACTCAGTCCCTCCAACAGAGAGGGGTTGGGTGGGTCATGACACCTTCACTATGTCTGAGGAGCACCAGTGTTCCACGGAACACCTGTTGAGAAACACTGCTCTAGCACCTCCATGCCTTGGAGCAGGGATTACAAATTTAGAGTCAGAGTTTAAAGCCTGGAGGGACCACCAGATCATCATTCTGACCTATCACATGTCACAGGCTACTAACACTCAGCACTTGCACACTAAACCCAACAATGGAAATGAAACCAAAGTATTACTAATCAACAGAAATACTAGATTATTATGTGCCTCAAGCAGGAAACAGGAGGGACAAAGGTGCACAAGTGCTTGAGGTCCCTGTAAAGGGAGGGAAAATTGAGATATATTTAAATAATCCTGGCACATAACACACACTCTGCAAAAGAAGGCAAGAGAACACTGATCTGATTTAGGGAAAAATTCCTTCCAAGCTCCCAAATGGCAATCAGTCCCTGAGCATGTGAACAAGAACCAGCCAGGCAAGCACCTGAGAATGCTTGGTGCCACCCCAGAGTTCAGTCTTAGCAGGAGAAAGGACATTGGGGCAGAGCATTCCTGATGCTCCAGACCACGATTCTTAACTGCTCTGTCACAGCATAAAAGTGTGTCACGAAGAGCAGGAAGGTGTGTCGCCAAAAATTGGTGTCACAAGACACTGCTCCAAGCCGAGCGCTTTTGCCGCCAGCTTCCCTTGTCCTGCTCCCAGGCTGAATCAGGGCGGGAGGAAGCCAGCAGTGGCAGCGCTCAGGCTGGGGCAGTCCTGAGGCTGCAAGGATCTCTGCAGCCCCGGGAGGCTCCCAGTCCTAGGATCTGCCAGCTCTTGGGGCGAGAGGAGCCAGCAGCGGCTCGGCCTGGGGGCATTCCCGAGGCTGGAGAGGTCTCTGCAGCCCCGGGAGGTTCCCAGCATTAGTGCCGGTGTAGTGCCAAAAACTGTATTTTGGCAGGTTTTGTTGCTGTCCAACCAAAGTAACAAAATCTGCCGAAACACGGTTTTTGGCACTACACCGGCTCCCCCTGGCTCTGCTCAGCACCAAAGCAGGGGGAGGGGAGCCTTAGCTGCAAAGTGTGGGGGAGCCTTGGTGTGTTGTGCACAGCTGGGAGGCTTCCCAGCTGTGTTGCAACCCTGAAAAGGTTCAGAACCCCTGCGCCAGAGGAAGGAGATTCAACAACAAGAAACCTCCTCGCAGGATGACTGGCAGATGAAAGACAGGAGCAGAAATAAGAAGGTGGAACAGAGCCTGGGATTCATAAGTCCTAAAATTCTTCTGCTCTCTAGTAATCAGCTGTGAAGCCAAGTGACACAGCATGCATCTCATCTCACATTAGTGAATATGCAGAAAGGAAAACTGCCAAGTAAGACTTAGCACAAGTGGTGGCAGTAGTCCACATTGTGGACCAAAAGATTTCAACTGATGACCTCTGCAGAGGTCATTATGGTCCCACATGATGTAACTTCTGTTTTTCCATTTGCTTTTGTGAAAATCATAGAAATGGTAAGAATATTAAAGATGCAAAGTCATGCACTCAGAAGTTAAGGAAAGAATTAAGATAGTCCAAGCAACCTTAATTAGCTCCTTTTGCAAATATGAATTATGATATAGTTTATAATTCTATGATCATGGACTATTTTTCCCTTATCTTCAGAGTTGGCCTTAATGTTAATTTTAATGTTCTTTTAATGTATTTTTTTTTTAAACTGACAGATCAGGACAGATTTTAGCCTGATCAAGCCATAAACAGTATTTCTAGAAGTACAAGTTAACAAAAAAACAGAGGTACTAGCATAAAACATTACAGAATTTACCTGTAGATAACCATAGATTAGATAAAACACGAAAACTCCAGAAACACAAATAAAAAACTGAGTAGGTTTGTTAAATTTGCTGAGATTCATGCCAAGAACTATTACGTCATCTACTGATTTGATATGAGGTGACATGGCTTGGGATTTGGAAGGTATACTGATGGAAATATATTTCCTTGAGGAGTTGAATTTCAGATCCATGGTTCCTAGTTCGCTGCATTCGGTGTCAATGGAATCTTTTCCTTTTTCTTCTCTCTTTTTATGTTCTTTGTTCGGCAGCTGAAAGAAATGCTAAAAATGAGGGAGGCCACAGGAGTATGGAATTCAAACTTAAAACAATATACAAATATGAATTTTAATAAAATTGCTTCACTCAAATTGCACAAAAATATTTTCCAACTTGATTTCAGTGCATCATGGGATTTCCTGAAAAATCAGTGCAATACACGTGCACGTATGTTTCCTATGATACTACTTGCCCACATATTTGATCTAATGAAAGAGGCTAGTACAGGGGATGGCAACCCGAAAAATAAGAGCCATTTTTTAAAATTCCTTCAATAACTGAGTGTTTTGAGAGCCACATTGGATGTAGCCTCCTGGTGGAGGGAGCTGGGCTGGGGGTGGTGGGAGGTGGGTCCCAGACCCACAAGGGGCCAGCCAAAGAGCCACAGACTGCAGACCACTAGGCTAGTAGAATCGGCAATAGCATGATTGCACTATTGTTAAGAATTAGTGCACAAGTGTTTTATATCGCTTGTAAATACTGTTGTCACACCCTGACCACTGCCAACCTAGCTGAATCTACACTGAGGTTATGTTGACAGAGGAGGTGATGTTCTTTCACAGACCATAAAACCCTTCTGTCATTATAGGTTGTGTGTACACTATGTGGCTATGCCAGTATAACCTTCATAGTGTATACACATATAGAGATGTAAAACTTGATCGGGACAACCTTCAGTCTAACTTTTTATGTCTTGAAAAGTAAAACACCCCTTAAAATGCTTCAGAAATAGTTTGTTTAAAGTTGTTTGCTTAAATTGGTCTACCAATTGGTCCACCACATGCAAAAAGCACTAGTGCACCAACTTGTTCATCAGTTCATAGTGCTATGGTTAAGCCTTCAACACAGGGCCCAAACCAACCTGTCATACCCATGCTCAGAGGTATGAAAGCAGAATATATTGTTATGGGATGATCTCATTGCTGAGATCACAATAAAAATACTGTGCAGAGGTTCTGTGATTATGGCCAGTCTAGTTTATTTGCATGGCAAGGAGCACCACATTCAGTACACTCAATACAGCAATAGCTCTATACAGAGAAGACTTAACAATAGGAATGTGGTAACTGAAGGATCAGATCCGAACTGTAAAACTGGAAAAAATCTACCCTCCACTCACTGTTTCCAACTCTCAGCTTTGCTTGAGTTACTTATCAATGTTCATGAAAAAGGGTGCATAGATAAGGAAAAAGTCTTAGTGAGCTTCCAGGAACAATCATGGTCTCAAATCTGGTCATATGACAAGAATATGGTTGCTCAAATTTTTATAACCAATATCAGCTACAGAGCCCAAGAGAAGGAATTTAGTAGAGTACTGGAGTAGGTGGCAAATCATCCATTGCTTCACTTCAGTGAAGCATGTGGTAATTGATGTTTGAGGCTAGTTTTTCATATTTCAGGATCAGGCTAACTGCACTAGTCAATTGCTGCTTTTAAATGCAGATCAACAGCTACTTCAGCCAGCAGTTAGTAATTACATTTTTTTATCAAGACTAATTTTTATTATTCCAGCCCAATAGTATTTTTTTTCCTCACTGGAGTATCCACCAAGACTCATCTTCCTAGCAGTCCTTTAGAGCAACCATTTAGCCTGCTGAAGGAAACAGAATGAGAGCCCCACCAGGAGTCAGTCAATGCTGTTTATTTATTTAATTGCGAAGACAGATAGCGTTAAAGAACTACTACAGTTCACAAGAAGAGGAATGTTGTGCTATAAAGTAGTGCTCTAAACTTCCATACCCAGACAGCAATTCAGTGTGAAGGCAAGATACTGTCACATAAATTAATATGCATTGTCACTGCCTTAGTTGGTCCCTTTTTTTGTGAATCTCTCTTCCTCCTTTTGTACACCTCTTTTCCCCCATGACAAGACTAGTACAGATAACAAGCCTGGTGGAGAAGGGGGAAAGCAGTAGATGATAGGTTCATCTAGGCTATATTTTCCTAATTTGTTTACAAGAAGGTTGTCTGAGAATGTCAAAAGCCATGTTAAAGTTGAGATACCTTACATCAGGTGGTTACACAACTGGTTGGAAAACCATACTCTCAGGATTTACCAATGGTTCAGAGTCAAGATGGAAGAGCATAGCAAGTGGGGTCCTACAAAGATCTGTCTTAGAGCTGGTTTTATTTAGTATCTTCATAAATGATTTGGATAATGGCATAGGGAGTACACTTATGAAGTTTCTAAATTAATGTCAAGCTGGGAGGGGTTGCAAATGCTTTGGACGACAGGATTAGAATTCAAGATTACCTGGACAAACTGGAGAAATGGTTGGAAATATATAGGATGAAATATAAAATATTGTACTAAGGAAGGAATAAACAATTGTACAAATACAACTGGGAAATGACTGCTTAGGAAGGAGTACTGCAGAAAAGGATCTGGGGTTTACAGTGGATGACAAACTAAATGAGTCATCAATATAATACTGTTCTCCCAAAACAATCATCATTTTGGGATGCTATGACACTGGGCAAGAAAAAACTAAGTGACTTTGCAAGTTGCTTGGCCCAAATCTGACCTTTTAAGAAATACAGGAAAATACAACGCTAGTGACACTCAAATACCGGGTCACGGTGCCCCCTACTGCCACTGCTAAAAGACTGGAATGCATTGCTCAAAGATGTAATTGTTGGGTTGCGGGCATAAATGATTTTTTTTTAAGCTGGGTCCCGAGTGGAAAAAAGTTTGAAAACCACTGGTCTAGACAATAATTAATCCTGCCTCCGTGTAGAGACAGGACTAGATGATCTACATTTCTGTAGATTCAATATGTGCACATAGCACTTTCCCAGCAGGAGCAGCAGCTGCCAAACTAATCCCACCTGGTTTCACTTTCTCCCCAAACTGGACCACAGAAGATGTGATATGTCTAGCAGACAGAGCCTCCACTAGTTCAAGTAGTCCAATTTTCAATTGACTCTTTTTCCCCTCATGACTCTCAGCAAGCCAGGATGGACTGCACTAATGTCTACTTCTGTACATACAGCTTCCTTGCTGACCCAATCCAAACAGAACTGTGAGTAATCATGACACTGCCACTATATAGGCATGTGCTGCACCATGTTAAAGAGGACCAGAACAAGTCATGATCAAAAGAGATGTTCTGCAAACCTCATGCTAGCTACAATGGTAAGAAACGACATCCTTGAACACTGCTTTAGATATTATAAAAAGCAACTGCAGTATCAGAGAAATAGAACCCTGAAATTGTCATAAAAGAAGAGCTGACTTTAAAATTTTGCTTTCTAATAATTTAAGACAATATGTATTCTTTTAAGTTTGAATTTAAAGATACTTCTATTTAAAAATAATATTTAATCAGCCATAGTGTTAGTACAAGGATACATCAAACTTTCATGAAGGATACTAGTTTTACCACTAGAGTTATACAACAGAGTCTTGTGGCACTTTTAAAGACTAACAGATTTATTAATCGCATGAGCTTTCGTGGGAGAAAATCCCACTTCGTCAGACGCTTTGAAGATCTTTAAAATAGTCTTTAAAAGTGCCACAAGACTCTGTTGTCTTTCTAGAATAGACTAACACGGCTACCCCTTTGGAATTTCACTAGAGTTATAGTAAGATACAATATAATTTCAAAGGGGACTGTGTAAAACTCCCTTTTCTATGTTAACAGGTTCTAGAGAGAACTTATTTAAGCTGAGAAATGTAAATGCAGTAAATATTTGAAACCTTAGAGCATCTGGTAGTGACTTTATTATAGACAACAGAACTTTCCTGAAATATATTTCTGTGAAAGTACACAAACTGCTTTTCTAAGCAAAATATAAGAGGTGTTATTCTCCATCATATACTCAGTGAATGATCCACCTTATGGACTACAGAGCAACAGAATTTCAATTTAATAAACACCATTTAAGCCTTCCAAAACAAAACCTTCAACATTTCATTTTTTTGCACTCAATTTGATTTAAAATATGCTTCCCCTTGCTAAAATAAAACACTCAGGCAACTTTTGCCAGGAGCAAAGCTGAACTAAACTGCTTAAAAATAACAGACCTTAAACTAAGCTCCAAAGCATGAGTAACTTTTCCTGGCATGAGCAAA
Source organism: Pelusios castaneus (assembly GCA_007922175.1). Taxonomy (NCBI): domain Eukaryota; kingdom Metazoa; phylum Chordata; order Testudines; family Pelomedusidae; genus Pelusios; species Pelusios castaneus. Next base: position 22,416,292 of record ML685780.1, read on the forward strand.
TGTAGTTAGAAAGAGCTGTATATCTACAGCACCTACTGAAAATGAAAATCAATACAGAAATGATATGGACTATGTTTCTTTTCCTATACCTATGCAGGCAGGAGGGCAGAAGACATCTCTGCCCAACATCTCTGTGTTGAGGAAGCAAAGTATAGCAACATTTCATTTTTGAAAGTGTCTGCCTTAATGGGACCCTAGAGAGACAAGGTGGGTGAGTTAGTATCTTTTACTGGACCAAGTTCTGTTGACCCTTGCTAACTTTGAGTCTGACATACAAACATTCAAGCCACAGAGAGCTCATTTTCATGGGTATGTTCAAAAAGAGCTCTGCATGGTTCAAAAGCATCTCTCATCCACTCACTGAAATTGGTCCAGTAAAAGATGCTTCCTTCCCTCCTAAAATACTGGATCTGATGCAGCTATACCAACAGGGCCTTAAAAGCAGTGGGTTCAAACTTTTTTTTCCTTTGGGACCCAATTGAAAAAAAAATCATTTATACCCACAACCCAACACTTAATTGCATCCCAGTCTTTTGGTGGGGGCAGCCAGGGGTGCCACAAGCCCAGTACTTCAGGGTCTATGACCCAGCACTGAGTCCCGACCCATGGTTTGAAAACCACTGCCTCAAAAGGATGCAAACTTAGCTCATTGCAGAAAAAACCCCCAGAAACCGCCTCAGAGAATATACCCATCCTACCTCCCCTTTTCTGTGTGGGGCTGCCTGCTTTAAAATCATCCTTTCCTCATTTTACAAAACGCTGTTTTCTTTCCCTTACACGATGGAAAAAAAAAAAGATGGGCGCAGGTCCGGAGAAACTGCCTGCCTGATCTGGGGGAAGCAACGCAACCAAGGTGCACGGGGGAGTCAGATCCATAGAGTAACGCAGGGACGGAGCCCAGAGACGGTTATTTTCTCCCCATTTCTTTCAGTGCCAGCGCTGGGGGGCCGCCCTTGTACCAAGGCCCGCTGCCATCTTCCCAGCAGCGGGGAGAGCTCTTGAGGGAACAACCCAAGCCCGGGGCGGCCCGGTCTCCGCTGTGGCCCTGACCCCGATAATAATCCGCCAGCCCCAGCCGTGGGGAGCGGGACCTGTCTGCGGGGAGGGATCGGGGTGGATAGAGGGCCCCGGGCCGCTTCTAGCCCAGCCGAGGTGCGCAGGGCTCCTCACCCCCGCAGCGGGGAGGGAGTGTTGCGTAGCGACCGCAGGGGCCCGTCCCAGGGCCCAGCTGAGGGGGGGGAGGCGCAGGTACCCAGCGGCCCCTCCCCCCATCCGCCGCCTCACCCACCGCTCCGCTCATGGCCGCGGCTCCGGCCCGCGCCGCCTTCCAGGAAGCAGTTCGGCCCCGCCCGCGCCAGGGGGGGAGGGGGAGGCGCCCAACGGTACCTGCTCGCGCAGCGGAGCTGGGGGTGCGGCGGCCGCGCGCTGTCACAGTCGCTTCCGCCTGCCGCGGCAGCGCCGAAAATGGCGGGTGACGAGTGTGTCCCTGTGCGAGTGAGCGCCGAGCGCATCCAGCCAATGGGATCCGTTTGCTCGGCGCTCTCCGCCTGCTTCTCTCTCTCCCCCCCCCCCCTCCCGCCCCTGATGTCATTCCTTGTCCCAGCCAGCAGGCGCATTCCGCAGGGAGGGAAGCGCAGTATCTCCATCTACACGTGGGGCGCCCTATCTAGGAACCCCTCTAGAAGCAGAACCCCACCCCATATAGGAACACTCTACCTGGGAGTGGAGACACCCACAGGGGGACTCTGTATAGGAATGCCCCCCCAGACGAGGAGGAATCCCCTATATAAGAACCCCCCCCCCCGGGGGGATAGTAGATGCTGGAACTCCTGGCATCAAATACTTTCAATGATGTATAGGGTTGACAATTTGGTTCAATATCTTTCAGCACCTTGAATAGAGATGATCCAAACAAAAGGGGGGAAAACCCTCCAGAGTTGTCAGGTGAGATGGCTCCCAGCCCCATCACACACACAAGGGGGAGCATATTAGCTCCATACCTGGACACTCGGCCTTTGGCTGGCTGCTCCCCACTATGCGAGCAGGGCCCTCAGACCTTGACACTGGCTCACTATGCCTCCATCCCACACACAGGTGACCACCTCCAGGTTATGTTGGTATTAAGGAGGCAAGGGTGGTACAGAGTGGGGTTTTTTTTTTTTTTTTAAGTTGAGATCCACCTCCTTATGTAATCCTAGTGCAGAGAGAGCAAGGGATAGGTCCAGCTCAGTGTAATGAATCTGTCAATACATATGATGGAAAGGTCTAGGGTTTACCTGACCCAGTTCTTGGTATTGATTTTGCAAACCATCAGTCTGATCATGTGAACTATTTAAAACTGCAGGGGGAGTGGGGAGAATGCCATAACAAAAATGAAGTTAAGAAAAAAATGTACTTCACCTGATATCTTCAGTGAGTCAGAAATTGCTTTGCAGTGTTGTGCAGGATGAGAATTAAGCAATGCAATGCACTCTGCTGAAAGTTATGCAC